>RJWJ010003270.1:0-88753 GCA_004363605.1 Indri indri
TAATCCTAAATGAGCATATTATTTTCTAAAAACATTAATAGTCATGATATATTCATCAGGTAATTGGCATAGAATGGTTCTCTCACTTTTATCACATTTTTAAATATCTTTCAAAACACATTCGTTTTTAAGGAAACTTTGTAAAGCTTTTTTCTTCAAAGCTTATAGACTTAATAAAATCGATAATTTAGAAGTAAATGTACCAATGGCAACACAAAATAGTATTAATGAAACAAAAGCCAAACGAAGACTATTTGCATCCTAAGTAATAGATGTGCTCCTAAGCAAATGAAATAGGAAATTAATAGCAAATTTTAGTGAGGGTATTTGTGTTTGTGTGTCTCAGTTTGAGTGAGGTACATAAAAGACTGAGGGTCACACAGAGGCTTTAATTACAACATAGAGTTTTACAGTTGGGTAAATTTGGTGTCAGTGCTGCAGAAGGTTGTGATTGAAAATTTTCCTGTGGAAGAAGAAATGTCACAGTATTTTGATAAGCAAGAGATGAACTTTTTTTTTCCCTTGTGCCATCAGCAAGACGAAAAGAACAAAATGCATCATTTATAACCCACGGCTCAACCATTATCTCCTGGTGAGACACTTGTTTTAAACACACAAGGACCTTTTTTCTCCCTCTACAAAGTCTAGAGCTCTCTGCGAGGCTCCTTCTCCCTTAGAGCCATAAAAGAAAGTTGACACTTGTGCAGCCAAAGTTTCTAGGCAACCACATAAGGGCACTCATACACCCTCCAGGTCACAGCCAGTTCTGAAGTACAGAGGAAGCACACGAACAGCATATGTCTCTTTGATCACAGATACCATCTAAAACTGACGTGGAGAGAAAATCCTGTTCTGCTCCGAAGGCTTTACAGACTGTTTCTCTGACTTTACCCACAGAGTAAAGAAAGGGTACCTTGCTCAAATTATTGGTCTGAACATTTCTCGATGCTAAAATTGAACAGTATATGTGTGTGTGTGACAGAGAGAGAGAGACACACCCAAGAATGTTTCTGTGATTGTCAAAGCCATAACAAATTACATAGAGCAAAACAGAAAGAAGTGATAAGTATAGTTCAGTCATCTTTCACTTATTTATTCATTCATTCTGAAACTGTTGATTGAGAAACAACTTTGGGTACTCAGGATAGGACTGAGAATCAAAGTCCCTCTTACAGAATTTAGGATCACAAGTACCAACAATTATGATGGCCTTAACCTGTCAAGAAAAGGTTGAGATTTTATACAGTATCTAATCAATTTCAGTAAACTTTCCAGCATTTACATACTTACATCTCCCTAATGCCCCTCGAGTATGCAATATAAACATTTTCCTGTACATTTTGGATCTCAACAGAGTTCATACTTAACATACAAGTGTTTAGAGGCTGCAAGTATGTCCACATCATTATTACTTTTGGCATTTGCAATAACTCTCGCTAGGTACGGATCTAAATTGATGCGATGAACAGAATAGATTTAAGAGACTTGCTCAGGGAGAAATCTGGGGAGACGTCAGGACTAGAAAGAACATGGGCAGCTACACATAATCCATGCACTTTCACTGAGATTCTGCCACTTTATGCTCCAGATTGCTTTTGACTATCAAGGGCCTGAATACCATTAATCCATTTGAGTTGATGTCAAGGCTACACACGCATAACATGCATGCGAAAATAAATTCCTAACGTATCAATCAATTTTTTGATCATCTCCTGGAAATAACAAATCGACTATGTTGCTGGGTTACTTTAGTGTCACAGCTCCTCTATGATCAATATCTGTAAAGAATTTTACCAACATAGTAGCAGCCACCACCAGCAGGGAGGCAGGGGGTGCAGTAATTGTCTGATGCAATAGAGCAGAGAAGAAATTACTCTTTCAGAGGATTTACTTCAAAGCTCTGGATGCTGTAATTCCTGAGGTCTAAAAAGGCATAACCTTAGTATCATTCCTGGTTGGGCCACTGCATGCTGTCGATCCCAGAGTTAGTGATGGGGGTGGAGGGGCACAAGAGCAGGACAAGCAGTGTGACTGCCGAATGCTATGACAAGGTAGAAGATACATGCATAGTTTGGAATTAGCTTTTCATTTTGCATTCTGGATCTACCTCTCTACATTTCCCAATAGATGTCAAGGAATAGCAAGCTTGTATTCTCCAGGGAACTGGTACAAAGATAGTCTTACACAATCTGGATGTAACTACTCACTACCTTTTTTGTTTAAAAAAACTTACTGGATAACTCTCTTCCAGAATTAGCACCTAATGTTTGTCGAACATTTATTATGGGCCAAGTACTGTCCTGAGTATTTTCATTCTATCATCTCAAAAAAATTACGTAAAATAAGTAATTTTAAGCCCATTGCACAGATGGAAAAAAAACGAATTGAAACTAATTTGCTCCAAGTCAGAGCTAGGGCTAGAGTAAGAACTAGGATTTAATTCTATTAGACCATTATACTATCTTTCCACTCATAATATTTACTGAATGCCCACTGTATGGCAGCCACTAGCTTCAGGGTTAAGAGGACAGGCTTTGCAGTGGGACCCAGTCAGAGTTTCATGCAAAAGCTTTCAACTTCCAAATGTGCACAGCCAAACAGAGCAGATGAAAGTTATTATTTCAAATTGAAATGGTATCTGAACTCTACACATAAATATATTTTCAATATCCTTTCTCAACATGAGACCGTATAGACTTGGACTCTGCTGATTTATAAAGCACAATGTTTTTATTCCAATTTTCAAAGATGTATTATGTTCCCAGTAGGAAATAGTAAACATTTAGTTTAATTATATGGGAAAAGTCAAAAGATGTTGTTCTCTCAAACATTGTTTCTCATTTTTCCTTTTAAATTTTTATATAAGTAATGCCTGAACATAGTCTTATAAAAATTATCCAAAACGTATTTTTGAAAAGTATGTTTCCTTTTAAGCTTCCCTTATTCCATTTCTTTCACCAGAAACCAGCACTACGAACAATTTGAGATCTCATATCGTTTTATTTATTTCCAAATGGCAAGACAATTGACCAAATGACATTTATTAAAGAGCCCATTCTAGTTCATTATTTTCATATGCATTTATTGCACACCAAATACATACATATGTATGAATCGATTTCTGGATGGATTCTGTACCATTATTTCATTTGTCTTTTTTTATACTAATATATAACATAGTCATCTAATTACTTACATAATAGGTTTTTATATCCATAGAGGGCAAGTTCTTCCTCATTTTTTCCTCCCAATTACTTGTAAGTTCCACATTTTATTACTATTGTTCTGTTGCCTTTATACTTTTAATTTCCATATCTTTTTCTATAATTTTTTATCAATTCATAAATGCAGTTTATTTTATATTTATATAATTTCTTAAAGTCATTAATTACATACTCGGATGACTGGCTCATTACCCCCTCCCCTTAATATATTCCTCTGAGCTAGGAGTTTCCCTAAAATATTCTTATCCTTCACAGTAGTTTTTTCCCATTTTGGTCTTCTGTTTTTTTGAATCTAGTTATATTTCCTTTCTATTTTCTAGAAACTGTTCACAGTTTTAGTTTACTAATGTCCTTCTTTCCTGTTTTCCAGAATTCACAGATCACGTGCATGTGGCAAGGTGGGGGTGTGCATGCGTGCCCATGCCTGTGTGTGTGTACACATCTCTTTCTGACATGGTATAGGGTTCGAGACAGCGGGAACTGTGGTCACATATGCTCAGTCTATTATCTTGAAGCCTGATCTCTTTAGCTAATCAAATTTTTAAAAATAAATGCAAATTGTTGGTGATCATTTTGATGCAGTAATTTCCTAAACTACTCGGGCTGGTATTCAAAGCCATCAGCAATGTCTTCAGATCTCTGTTATCAGCTTATCTCAACACTTTAAGGCCCCAATCATCCCTATATGTCTCCCACCCTCTAAAGTTGTCCGTAAATCGTTTCTCAAATTGTTATCTAAACTCGGACACTTTCTTCATCGAATAAAATATCTCCCTATCAATTCCCCGTACTTCAAAGTCCACCTCAAAAAACACCTATTCCAAAAAAAGCTTCCCATATCCTTCCCACCCAGAAATAATCTCCACCCCAGTACATCACTGGAACACTTTGTTCCTGTATGCTTATCACAATAAACCATCTGCTACTATGCATGCATCTCTCTCTCCAACTAGATTCATGCTGCTAGAGAAAAGGGATTATGTCATATATGCATATATACATATGTGTGTGTGCCCAAAATGTGTAACTTAATTGGGTTGAATTAAATTATACTTTTCCCTTAAATAGTGCTACAAAGCTTATCACTGGATTCTTCCAACACAGTGGGGATTTTGTTCTATTTTTTCCATGCTGTGCCTTCATGTCCCATTGATATTAATAAGTAATTGGCCTGCATGTTTGAGCTTGTGCACAGTACTTGAGAGGCTGATACTCAAATATATACTATATGTTCTCATGATCCATTTATACATTACATTTTTCTATCCATTTAAATGTCTTTTAAGATAAATTGTTTTACCCTTCTTATTTATTAATATAGGAATTTGCTTTTATTTTGCTTTGAGCTGTTTGCTTTAAATGATGTCCTGTTACCCTGTATGCATTTGACACAAATTTATCTATCTTTTTGATCACTTTCATCAATTGAATAGTTATTTTCTTTATTTTTGTTCCCTTAGGTATAGTCTTCTACAATAACAGGATACTTGTGTTCCTAACAAAATAGCTTATCAAAGAATTCATGTTATTAAAACAATTGTTCTAGCTAGAAAAGAAGACTTAGAAACTAGAGGATTTTAGGCCAGTGCAAAGTTATTTTTCCTACAAGCATTCCAATAAAAGGTGGAATAAAGGTTACGATATAGCTATAGTCCCTGTAAGATAATAGGTTAATCAAAACATACAAAATCACATCTAAACATTCCTGAGCAAATCCTGAAGAACACATAAAAAGAAACCAAAATCCAGGCCATCAAAAGTAATGTCAACACACTTAAGACCATCAATGAGAAACCTCTGGAGCTCAAACCATGCAGTCAAGTGTTCCTATGCTCGGCGTGCGATAACTTTTTCCTTTATCATGCATGTGACCTCTGAATTTCATTACAACTAAAAAACATCCACATCGTGCCAATGAACTCCCTAATTTATTAACTGTATTATCTCCAGTGTGTTATGTAATACACACTGGATGCAAACAAGGATATGGAAATCCAGGATCAGAGCAGAGTTTATTCAAAAGTTTCTTAAGCTATTTAATATAATAATCTTTGGGGGGATACTCGATTATCCCACATATTTCCTTTTCCTAGGTACAATTTCATTTCTCATCATTCTTCAAAAATTTTGAAATTATACCTTTAACTCTAAGCTGTTAATAATAACAACTCATATTTATTAAATGTTACTAGTTTCCAGGTGCTAAGTATTTTACATACATTACCTTATTTCATTCTCACAACCCTATGACAAAATTTCATACATGCTTTTCCTACTGACACAGCCAGACCATAACAGCTTAAACACATGGGCTCTAGAAATGGGTTTGAATCTCAGATTGGTCACTTACCAGCTATGTGACAGTAGACAGGTTACCGAATCATGTTGAACCTCAGGTTTTTCATGTATAAAGCAGAGATAACATTTTTACTTACCCCATGAGGATGTTGAAAGAAATTATTTGCTTATATTTGCTATTTTTGTAGAATGGTGTGTGGTACATAGTAAGCACTTAATAAATATTGGCTATATTTATTATTCTTGTCAGCAAATCCTAAAACAAAGTTCTCCTTAACTATTAATAACAAATATCAAGACACTTTCTTGTCCATGTGCTATTTTTCCCTTAGTGCCCTTAGAGGTCTGCACAATTGTCATTAGTTATATCACAAAGAAATCTATAACTTTCCTTAAAATCATGATCTATTGCAATCTCAAAATAACCCAGCAGGGTCCGTGTTCCAAAATGTAAAAATCAAAAATTGTTTAGCGAATGCTGCATTATCTTGCTAGTCCAGCACATATTTTCTAAATGCATGCATTGTTCCACTAGGCTTTTCATATTTTCCTTCATAACAATTACATTTCAAAGAGCTCGTTGCCACCGAAAACACCTCCTTTCAGGCCAGCTCCTCCTATTTTTCTTCTCTGCTTATAGCAGTTATGTGGTTGTAATAACACAAAGGAATCTGCATGATTTCAGTGCATGACTCATTTCCAGCAAATCAACACACACATTCTCAATTTTTCATGCATGAGAGATGTGTAAAACTATAAAAATGTTTGGACATTTGAGAAGACTAAATCAACAGAGAGTAAGCGTTTTATCAAATCTACAAGTGAAATTAAACTTTAATTTGAATAAATAAACTGTACTATGAAAGACGAGTTGCTATCCATCTGAGCTAAAAAGATGAAATATAATTGTGTCTATGTTAATAGATCCACCAAGCACAAGGAAATCACAGCAGAGGCTCCTGTATGAACATGCTGATGATTCACAGGTGTGCAGGCATGGTTTGTAAACACAGATGGAAAGCGTGACAAATATATGAATATATGAGTTACAATTGTGGTCTGCCCCTCTTCGAAGATGGCATTTATTTTTCCAAATCCTTGAGTGGTTTCAAAAGTGGTGTCTATGAGATGGCAGCGATGATATCAACACTCAGAGTGCCTCTGGCTGAGTTAACTGAGATAAAATCAACTTGGTCCCAAAATTTTCAGCAAAAACTATTTCACCAATTATTGTATTACCTATGTTATGGTAATAGAATAAACACTGCCTAGTTCTAAAAGAGGGGAAAACGGTGATCAAGGGTATAAAGGATGGTTATTTGCTACGAGAGTGGATCTTAAGTATTTACACCACGAACACAAAAAAAGTAACTATGAGAGGTGATAAGTTAATTAGCTTGATGATGGTGATCATCTCACAGTGTATCTGTATATCGAAACATCAACTATATACCATAAATACATACAATTTCTATTTGTCAATTATAGCTCAATAAATCTGGAAAAATGGTTCGTTGTTGTTGTTGTTGTTGTTGTTTTTAATTTATATCATCCAATTGCCAAGGAGAATCACTTTTAAGAGTAACAGAGGGCATCCTGATTATATTGGACATGGCTGAATCAGGAGCCCTATAACCAAATAATTCATTCACTGAAACAAATGGTCTCCATTAGAACATTTTGTTATTTAAGACTCAACAATTGTTATCCTTGACAATAGCAATGCTAGTTGTAAACCTTACTTTGGTTTATTGCAAATATGGAAACGTGCTTAAATCCTCTACTCCATAGTCTTTGTTCTGAAGTAAATTACTGAAGTGAGGAGCTCCACAGAACTTGTTTTAAAAAGCGAAAGGAAAAAAGTCAACAAACAAGTGAAACTTATTCAGACAATGAGTAGAAGATTCTTTTTAATTTTATGACGCTGGACAGAAAATAACTGTGTGATTAAAGCAAGAGCTCTAGAAGCAAAAGACATGGGTTTGCACTCCTACATAACCAAGGACTAATTGTGGGACCTCAATTTCTTTTCCTGGAAAGTGGGGATAATATTAGTGCCTATTTAATAGGCTTGTGGCAAGAATTATAGATAATTCTTTGGAACAGTGTTGGACACATAGCTTTCCACAAATTTTAACTACTATATCATTCAATGCCATAACAATTATATTAGACATACAGAGCAGCAAACATTATTGTCAAAGGAAATAAAAGGGAAACAGTCCAATAGCACTATTCCGTGTGCTATAATTACTTATTTCATCATATAAATATCCAAATACATGGCCACTTTAAGGACAGCTTGAGACATCAGAAATGTGTTTTCCCTAAATAATGTGCAATTTCAACTAATAGACCAACCCTTTTGAAGACTAAAAATAGAGGTATTAAAAAAAAATAACTACCACTGCTCAAGGTTATCTAAAAGTATATCCAGATAAAACCATCATTTTCAAATACTAACTCTTCCTAAATATATTTATTTTATGCCATTTCTTACATTCCTACTAATCAATTTACTTCAAGAGACCAATTAGCACACGTGTTGCCTTCCCAGAATCTGTTTCTTCCTCTCTTTCTATGAGCCACAATTTATATGTGGTTTAAGAACAATTGGGGTAAAGGGACATGGCCCCTGACTAAGACTATGCATTCCATTCTCTCCTCCGCAATGACTGGTTCAAGAAACAAACATGCAATTCAAGCTAGAGCAATCAAAATTAATGTGAAGACTTTCTTAAAAAATGGCGAGACAGAGAGCTCCCCAGCTCTTGGCTGTGTAGTGTGTACGTGTAGTCCACAAGGGCAACTAATCTAAGAATGAAGCTAAAACCCAAAGTCCGGCAGAGCCAGGAGATAATAAGGACCCAGACTTGCACCCTTGAAAGTATCATGATACTTTGGCAATATTAGTTATGTAAGCCAATTATTTCCCTATATTATTCATATTAGGCTTGGTTATTTGTTACAAAATGTTCTAAATAATACAAGAACTCAGGATAGGGGCTAAAGGTCTAAGCCTAGGAATTTAAAACAAAACAAAAAAAGTGGTTTAAAAAATAAGATATTGAATGGATGGATGTTTCCTGGTGCTTTTGATCTTACTCCTTGTTACTCATAGGGTAGTTATGGAGATCAAATGGGAAATTACATTCAAGGCACAAACATAGTGCCGGACACACAGCACACAGTAAACACGCAATGCTCCTATTTATACCTATCTTCTTGTCCCCTTGAAGAAAAGATGGAAAACAGCATTACTTTTAAGCATTTCCAATAATCACAAGCAATATGTGCATGAAAGAAATGAAAAAACTGAACTTACTAAACCTTTTTATCTTAAACGACATACATTCTTATTTAAAATAAATACATAATTATATTTGGCACTAGAAGTTCAGAAGTTTCAATAACTTTCCGACTTCTCTTGTAACACAAAGTTTAAGGGATTTTGTTTAGTGCACATTCTCTCCACTCTCAGCATTTACCTTCCAGGGCCTTTCCAGCTTCCTGAGTTACTGAGGATGCTAATGTTATCCTGTTCTTTAAACAGACATTCACACTAACAGGTCAGTTACTTACTGCATAATCTTAATATACTGTGTACCTTTAACAGAGAACAAGAGGAAGAGTTAACTTTAATGCAGTTATTCATATGGATATTGACTATATGAAGGTTCTATATAAAGCTCAGTGAGTACAACCAGAAAGAAACCAGAAAAAGCCATTAGTCTATGTCTTGCTGAGGTTCAAATCTAGTGAAAAAGACAAACAAAATTCAAACATTCACACAGACATAAATTGCAATTGTGACAAGTGCTGTAAAGACGACGGCATGGTAGGATGAGAATCCATCAGATGGGGACCATTAAGAAGGTCACAGGAGACTTCCCTGGGGAGGTGATACTGGATCTGAGGCTCAGCAAAGAGGTGAGAGAAGAGTGTGCATCAGGCAGAGGGAACGATAAGCGTCGTGGCAAGGAGGAAAAATGCAGTGCTTACAATGAGACCTGTCTCACAACCAACACAGCTGGACATGAGAGTGGAGATTTGAGCAATCTGCATTGTCCAGCCAGTCAGGAAATACTGCCGGCACCCACGTGTGGGGCTGCACATGGGACTGATGCTACATACATGTAGGCTACATAGACAAGTCATACCCTGTAATTTAACAGTTTGTCAGGGGCTGGGTATAGTGGCTCAGGCCTGTAATCCCAGCACTTTGGGAGACTGAGGTGGGAGGGTTATTGGAGGCCAGGAGTTCAAGACAAGCCTGGGGGACATAGTGAGAACCTGTGTCTACGAAAAATAAAAAATAACAAAGAATTAGCCAGGCGCCCTAGTGTGCCAGTAATCCCAGCTACTTGGGAGGCTGAGGCAGGAGGATCACCTGAGCCCAGGAGTTTGAGGATACAGTGAGCGATGGTGGCGCCACTGCACTTCCACCAGGGCAACAGAGGGAGACCCCATCTCTATAAAAAGAAAAAACAAATCTCTGTCAGAGAGTGAATGGTGTCTTCTTTTAAGATCTATTTGGGTTTCTTACTGGAAAAAAAAAAAAAAAAACACTCCAGAACGACTCATTTTAAATCTTTGTGGCTATAATCCAGAAATCTCCATTTTTAACTGATTCCCAAGGTGATTCTTATGCACTTTATAGATTTAGAGTTAGTGATTAAAGCAAGATTACTCCCTGAAGTGAGTCATATATTCCATCCTTAGAAAATAATTCAAATAAGTCAATCTCTGCTTTAACAAAATGGATTAATGGCTCCATCTAGAATGTTTAAATATTATAAATAAATCCAATGCCTTTTTAAAACACAAATTCCATCCTTCATCAGTAAAAATATAACTTTTCAGAAATACAATTTCATAAATACTCAAATACTTGAGGAAGAAAGCAGACATAAAGTAGATATAAACCTCCATCTTCTGGAATAGTACTAATAACACAAAGTGAAGAAGGATTCTGTCTGGAAAAGATGATCTTTTTATAAAGTAATCTGGAGAGTCCAAAAACAGAGCAGCTCTCTAGTTTGCCGTATTCTACATTTCTACATCTAGGATACTAACTATTGGATGTGATAATGAACATGAGATCTGAGAGAAGGGTACTTTTCTTCCATGAACTCCTTATATAGACCTTAAAAAATAGGCATCACTTTGGATCAGATACCCATTATCAATTTGGACAGAGAGTGTCTGAACCACTATTATCTGCAAATGATTCATGAGTGCAGGTATTTCGCTACCTGAAGATTTTAGTGAAACCATAAATATAAGAAAAGACAGAAGCTGGAATTCATAAAGGGCCTTAAGAAATATCTAGGGTAGAAAATTATGTCCAATCTAAAGAAAAATGTAATTTACCAAATATGACTCACTTGCTTCTATTACCGGAAGGGCTTCTTTCTCGTTCACCAGCTATTTTGTATGTTGCACTCTCCGTTCCACATCAGCAAACACAAAAGCTAACTAGCCTGCTGCAATTCACTCATTGCGCAAGCAGACTTTCATATAAATATAAATCATTGATCACGTAGAGTTAACACTTAAAACAAAGCATGATAATAGTAACCTCGTAAAGACTTACAAAGCCATGATTTAACAAGGGAAAACAGAAGCTATAAACCTACATTGAAAAAGTGAAAAAAAGAAAAATTTTATGAAATGCACACAGACATACACACATACGTATTTCTGGCATACGATATGTAGGGTAATACGAAAATCTTCAAGTACTATCTTCTCTACAAATTCTTATGGTGAAAGTGACCCACTGCCATTTTAGAATGAATAACATTTTCCCTTTTTGGCTTTACCATCTTATATCAAAGATACAGCTATTGGATGAATTAATTTACAGAAAAACAAACAATATACTCCTCTGACATTTATAAAGTTAATCATGCATATTAAATCATAAATTAAGGGCTTATTTTTCTTTCTGCAATTCTCTTTTAAACACATCCACCCTTTAATATAAATAAAAACTCTGGAGTCCTACGATTAATCAAATAACTCTAAAAGCCAGAATAAAAAGAAATTTATAACACATGATTGGCCACTGAATGAATACCTAGTGATACAAAATATAAAAAAGGTATTTTTTTTCATTATTACTAATATATCCACTATGCGTAGAATGTTTTTCTTCTGTCAGGCATAGTTCTCAACGTTTTACAAAAGAATACCACATGTAACCCTGACAATAAGTCTGTCGGGGGGCACTTATTATTATTCCCATTTCATAGAAGAGGAAATTGAGACTCAAGGTCAACCAGTTTACAAGAGTCTAGCTGAAATTTGAGCACACAACCATTTGATTTCAACACCCACGCTCTTCACGTGTAAGCTATGTAAATAATATATTTTTTTCCAAAACAGCCCAATTATTTAGCCTAATATAGGACTCTTAATATCCTAGAGTCATTTCAAGAATATACATTTGTGGTGTGTTCTTTTTCACTCCTAAGTGCCATAAGAGTCAGCTTGCTGGTATTGGATTACTGATTTGGTCTGTGCTGACTGACCAAGTGATTTCTATAATCAAGAGTACTCAGCAGAGGTAGCTAAAGGTTCAGGATATAATTTTGTGACCTTAAAAGAAGGGATTTTTTTTCTTTTAAAAGAAACTGCTAGCTTATATTATATTATTCGAATTTTTGGTACTGAACTCTTACCCACTAAAATAATTCACTCACTACAATTCAAAAAATGCTGGATATTAGATCAACAGAGTGAAGAGTTCAGAAAGTGTCTAAATTGAATAGCTTTGCCTATTTAACAAACAGAGTTCTCTAGAGTCAAGATAAATCAGAAGTTTATGATAATCACTGCCATAATTTGGGTTGGCTCTGGCCATGAGCCCCCATCTAGATGGAGAACTGAGAAACACATACCTACCTCCCTACTAGAGCAACAGATTTTTTTTTTTGTCTTTATTCATTGATACCAGCTAAAATGCAAATAGGTCCAAAAAAGAGAGTAACTTGTATGTCACCAGTTATTTACCTCTCAGTGTGGACAGGTTTATCAGAATTTTTCCTGGGAGAAGATTTGTGTATAAAAGGGAAAGTGAAAGAAAGGTGGGAACATCAGCATCTGGCAGAGAGAGGCGCTAGCAGAAGTGGAAGCAGCTGAAGGGTGAGAGGGTGTCCAGGGAGAGGTGGAGAGCTCCCCGCATGCCAATCTGGCCGTGAGCAGCCGGATTTGAAGGCCATCCTCCCTCTGTGGGAAGATTTGATGGCTGGCCCAGGGACTGAGCATTCCTGTGTGCTACAGGCAAGCTTGAATCAGAGATTCTGCCTTGTTGGCAGATGTCTTAAAAATTAGACAACTGCCCGTGAAGACACTCAAGCACTCTGAAGCCAGTACATAAATCCCTGAGAAAAGGTACAATTTTTAAGGTAGTGAACAAACTTTGAGACCTTCTAAATCTTCCATCCTTGCAGACACTGCTTGTGCAACATGAAAGGATGAGCATTCTTGAGGCTTTGGAGGTCAGACACAGCCGTCCCATGTGCCCCACCCTGGTGCCTGAGTCTACAATCCAGTTCTTCCTAACTGACAGCTTGACTATGATACACTGTCATTGGAAGGAGTGCTTTAAACAATTGTTGACTTGAATAATCAATAAATTCTTGTCAAAGTTGTTTTGCAACCTCTCCACAAAGAGTCAGAAAGTAATCTCAATCACCTTAAATCGTATCATTTCACCCGGAGACATTTACTGAGAATTAGGGATGGAGGGAGGTCAGAGCAAAGAGATTGAAGTACCTTTTGCATATTTTCACCACAATCAATCGCGTTATTTCCTGACTGAATAGTGTTCGTCATTTCATTATAGTGAATCATCTATAGGATAAGATTCCAAACTGAAGCAATTTCTTGGAAACCAAAAAAATATGCCAGCCCCCTGCCCTGATATCCCCAAGTAGCCCAACTAACACAGGCACAAGTAGTGTTCCCAGCAATAAAGTTGTCTTTGTTTTTTCTTGTTTGTTTCTGGTTTATTTCTGTTGTTGCTCTTATTGTTTTTTTTTTTCTCTAGAGACGAAGTCTCCTTTTGTTGCCCAGACTGGACTGCTACTCCTAGACTCAAGAGGTCCTCCTTCCTCCCGCCTCAGCCTCCCAAGTCACTGGAATTACAGGCAGGAGCCACCACACCCAGCTCTTCATTGGATTTTTTTAATGTAAATTGTTCAAAACTATTTTAAACCTAGAGATCATACAGAGAGGAAGGTGCTTTGGCTCTTTAACGGTCTCCAGGACCACTGATTTAAATACAGAAGGCTGCAATAGTAACTTCAACCATGGCCAAGGAAAGAGAGGGATAAGATTACATGAAGGCTAAGAACAGCTCAATATTAAATGGTGGGGAAAGCTGTAGGAGTTGAACCATGACGTGCTAATCTCAGTTATTGCTTTGGGACCAGGTGGAGGAGGCACCTCAGATCACTGTAATCTGTGTATCTGGTATCTAGATGACCATAAATACAAGAATATGGAATGGCCGGGGAACTTATCTGCTAAATGTATGAGTCTGTTACAGATTAAGCATGCCTATCTTTATTTTAAGAATGACTCATATTAAAAAATAAATCCTTGTGTTTTATCTTCTGCATAAAATTTTCAAAAAAAATTAACTTTATTTTAGCAGGAGCAACGATACTAATATAAAAAATCTGTAAAACAGTTCACACCTACCACTTCTCTTCCTTAAATGTCTCCCAGCTTAAAAAAATAATAAAAAGCAAGAAGTGAACAGACAAAAGGATAATGTAAAGTTCAGCCATCAAAGATGGCTTCATTAAGATCCTTAATGGAGCACATGGGAGCCATTTATTGACTCCTCAACTATTAAGATGGAACATTATTACTGCTTTAATAGTATTTCCATTTTCATTTAGGAAATAACTAATCAAGGGATCAATGTACCAAAGACTTTATTTTCTTTCCCTTGGGTCACTGCAAGTACATTTTTTTTAAATGCAAAAAACGTAAGAGCAATTCCCCCTGGCACCATATCGCATGAACAATTTAAAGAAATAACATGGAGGGTGAAAGGTCAACAGCTCCAGATCTGAGCACTGTTATAAAACAAATGAAACTCGGTGAGTGGGAAGTCTCCCTTTCTGGAGAAGAGAAGGGGTCCCTTCCAAGGCAGGGAAGCCTCCCCTCCAAGGTATGCAAAGTGCCTCCACCCTGACCTGCTGTCAACCTGTAAAACATTTCTATTTCTCAGACTCACTTAGAATGCAAACTACTGTTTTCCTGGTAGTTCTCACAGCTCTGCTTCCTTTGAGGTACAGATGTGTAGCCACAGAACCCAATCAGATAACACCTATTTACATATTTATAAAGTCTCCTGTAAAATCTCCTATCAATTGTTGCTGCTATATATAGGCCTTTCAAAGTATCTTGTGGGCCCGGCGCTCCACTGCACCGCTCCCTTCAGGAACCTGATATATCGCATAATGTGATTTCAATGTAAATGGGGCCCATCACACAATCACACCACTTCACAAACTCTTTTCTGCTGGGGTAGCTTAAATCTAAACACACTCAAGCAGCTTGCTGCACTGGAGCAAGATTTCTTCCACATTTAAAAAAAAAAATTTTTTTCAAAAAAATCCAAAACCCCAACACAACAATGCCAGGGGAAAAAAAAAAATCTGAACGTTTTCTGCAGAAAGATGGGCCGTCTCCAAATCCTTGTGCCCTATCAGACAAATTAAAGTAAATCAAGCATGAAATGAAGCCGAAGAGCCCCGAGATAAGGCTCCTTTAAGTCGTTTACAGATTAGGATAGAAGAGGTGCATCTGGTCTCTGGCAGCGAAGGAGGCCAGTTTCGCAGCTCACAATAGCAGCCTGTGTATAGGATTACCTTACCTTGTCACTGACAAGGGAGGAGGCGCCTGCGAGATGTCTCTAACTAACTTCCTAATGTCCCTGGTTAAGGTCTCTTATTAAAGTATTAATTGTTAAGAGAGAAATACATTTTGATAAAACAAAACAACCCCCCCCACACACACACACAAAAAAAATCCCACAGACTGATTTATGAACTGGCCAGAAGCTGATAAACTGGGGAGGTTGGGGGAGGGGGTCTGCTACCAGCAGATGAGCCTCTTCTGTTATCAGTCAGGATTCTGCTGCTAGAGACAGAAGCTGATAAGTTTCCAACAGGAATTAGTGACGTGGCCAGGAAACGGTGTTACTGGTTGGACTGGTGCTCTAGCAGCTGCCAAAAGGACCTCTCTTGTTATCAGATGGGATTCTGCCACTGTAAATGGTGAGGTATTATCCAAGAGAAACTGGACACTCTCTCAAAATGCTACGTGATTAATGGTTCAACTATAATAGTGGTGTGTGTAAGACTTTCTTGGAAGCATCTGGAATTCTGCAGCTTTTCAGTGAAGACCTTTTTGTTCTTTGGCACTCTTAGCAGCCTGGAAACTCCCCCTTCTTTCCTTCCTTGACAAAGAACTTTCTCTTCTCCAATAAGTTTTATTTATCCCTTGTTTCTATCTACAGAAATCCTTGATTTTCCACTGCCACAGAAAGACTACCATCAGCCGAACCTACTCATCGGTTTCAATTACTCCCAAGGATCCATTCTAACTCGGTTTTATGATTAGATGGCATAGTGGTGATGGAGGGATGGGTGGGGTTACTGTTTTCTTCTCTCAATCAGTAGTCAACTCTTTCCCCAGGACCAAAGAAGACAGCTGTGCTATTGTATTGGACCATCTTTGTATACTGCAGGCAAACCACTTGAGCATGAAACTGCGTATATAATTCTTTTGGGGCATTACATATTACTCTTTTTACCAATGGACGCTACTCCATGGGGGTGCCTTCCACTACATGACATTTGTATTCCCCTTTAGAGTTAACAATGTGTTGTCTCTTACATTTTCACATTTGAACTTCACAGACAACACTTTGAGATAGGTAATATTACAACAAAATTATGATCAATAAGTTGAGGTTCAACTGGATTAAATGATTTGCCCAAGATCACAGGGTTGGCTAAACGAAAAGCCTGGACTTGCATGTTCCTTCCCAACATGTGAGATTGCCTAACTAATTTCCTCATCTTTAAATAAAAAGACTCCGGATGAAGTTTTCAAGTTGTTAGATGGTAGATACAGGTATTCCCCTCCAACCTGAGATCACTCATAATCTGTGATTTGTGTGGTTTGCAGCATTTCTGAGACACATGACACATTTGAAGATATGGATACTAATACAGGTACTATGTTTTCCTCTTAGATACCTGTATTTAGGATCTTTAGGTTAAAATTATAAAATTATCATATTAATAATAAAACATTTGTTTGAATAAAATTTAAACTTGGCCTTGGTCTGACACTCATGGATCCATCTGTTCTCTCACAACCTTTCCAAAATTACCTACTATGCCTCTTCGAGAAATCTACTTCAACTCTGCTAATGTAAGTGTTATTATTTTCTTTTGTTTCTATGTTTAAGTATTTATGGAAAAATAAGTGAATGAATCTTTTACAGATATTTCTTACAAGTAATAAAAAACAATGCATGAAATTTTGTTTAATGATATTCCCCAATCAAGTTTCTGACAACAATAGACAGTAGAACAAAATACT
This sequence comes from Indri indri, assembly GCA_004363605.1. Classification (NCBI taxonomy): domain Eukaryota; kingdom Metazoa; phylum Chordata; class Mammalia; order Primates; family Indriidae; genus Indri; species Indri indri. Next base: position 17,160 of record RJWJ010003270.1, read on the forward strand.
ATATTCCCAAAGGAAGATATCCTTGAGAGAGGGGCTCAACAGCTGAAAAGGTACAAGTTTAAAATATAAAGTAGTTTTAAAAATATATTTAGTTTTTAAAAAGTAATCTGAATTAGAAGATTCTACCTCCTAATGGAAACAATTTAGAGTCAAATGTTATAAAACACTTGGAAAATAACTCCTAATAGTAAACTCTGTGTGTGTGTGAATATAGATGAAAATCTGATGAAATTCACATGTGCAAAACATTTATGAATATGTCTGTAATTATTTTCAGTGGAGTAGGTTGAGGATAATCCTCCTCTCAGCACAGAATTGATATATTTACAAATCTGTGACCAAATGATGATATCTTACAAGTGCTCACTGCTCGCTGCTCCAAAATAATAAACTATCTTAAATTATGCCAAAAAAGATAAGAGACATGCTTTATTTCCCCATTTATTAATACTGTGAGGAGGTGACATTTATTCATGATATTTACAGTGCTTCTTTACACTTGACTTTGGGGAAGACACTTTTTTTTGCTTCTTCATTGTGTATGATTTGGAAACAGATTTATTCCTGCTTTAAAAAAATATCATTGTTAAAGAAAGAGTTACAATATGTTCTTCCTCCATAAAATATTTCTGTCAAACACAGGCTAAAATATGCTTTATAGCTCTTATGTCATATTTTACCATTATTGGAATTTGAAACTTTAAAATTTCTTTATATAACAGGTATAAAACAGATTTATGGTATGGCATTCTATTGCTTTTTGTGTATAAATTGGCTATATATATCCCATTGATTACCTGTGATTAATCATTAGTTTAGCCATTAAAAATTTTCTTAAAGGAGCAGTAATAATATTTGAGGTATAGTAGAATACTCGAATCTTTCTTACATGGTTTTTAGTGAGGCAATATTGCATTTAACTTATTTTAGAAACAATAAAAGCCAAATATTATATTTTCCTTTTACTGACTTCATTAGAAAGTCATCAAGAAAAAAAAAGTATATTTTCATATGTATTTGCTGGTTCGAGAGCTATTTTCCTCCATAAGCTAAAGATGTTCTAAGACAAACATTGTTCTGAGTTTTTATCTATGTGGTGAATGAATGAAGAAATAAACTAAATGGCTGACACATTCCAGTATGCGCTGTGTGTATTTCTCTAGACCTCAGTCAACCTGACTGAAAGTTGTAGTTCTTAAACTACCTATTGTTGATAATTTTTACAGTAGCAGAGTGCTACTATTACTACTGCTAGTAGTAATCATTTATAAAGGATTTACTATGTGTGTACTTTGATTATTATAAGTTTGCTTTTTCTGAAATATATTGCATCTTTTAATTCGCACAGCAGTCAACCTTGCAGAGTAGGTACAATGACTCTGACTTTCCAGCTGAAAGACCTGAGACTCAGAGAGCTTAAGTAATGTTCAAGAGACAAGATTCACACCCAGGCCTGCATAGTTCCAAACCTATGTGCTTTCCTAGCTGTTTTGCTATCTAGGGCCCCTTCTCACACACAAATGACACTGACATTTTTGCACATAGTCAAATATGTTTGTTTCAGAATAATAATTGGTTATCATTTATTATTAGTAATACTTATTTTCCTTTTTGAAATTTTAATTATAAGTTATCTAATTCACCAATAAGAAAATACTATTCCCACAATAATTTATGGGAAATACAATTAGATACTATAAACTTGTTTTCTCTTAATTTTTCTCTTCCCTAGGAACCCAAGTATACTTAATAAAGATTAGAACTCAACAAGGCGTGTTAGCATAAACACTAGAAAGTTCTATTTCTAATTGGAAATCATTATAATATGGCGTTAGAGCAAGGTTGCCAAATACCAGTTCATGTGCTAAATCCATACATTGATCCTAAAGTGTCACTAACTTTGCATTTTCATAAAATCCCTTCTTTCTTCACGTTATGTCAACATCTATTGAATGTACAGTGTTTTAACTCAGGCCAGAAACTGAAAAGATACCACTGAAGTCAAACTAAAAAGCACTATGGCCCGCTGTGGTTAATGCCATTTCATTTAAGAAGGCTGTTGAAGTTTGGATGCCATCACTTCTGTGATTTCTCTTTGAAGAGTTTCTTAAATTTAGGAAGTGTAATTTTTCCACACATCACTCGGAAGTTCCAAATTATGCGAGGAAATGGAGCCAAAGTTTGTCATACTTGTTAATGGTGATGGCAGCATTTGTCTATCTTAAAACCTCTTCCACTTCTCCTCTGTTATTGCCGGTGCTTATCAACTCTCAGTCAACCATATTCTCTGAGCAATCTTGTGTTTCCCTAGACTAAATAAAGACGAGATGATAATATCCTCTTCTGTCTTCCTGCAGGCAATTAGGAGGGATGAAATGGGCAATGCTCTTGGCAGGAACACTCAGGGAGTTGTGGAAGAAAAATGTTTAAGAACCACTCCCTTGGACTTAATCCTAGGGGAGTTATCTCTAAGAAAGCCCTGCTTGTTACTTCTTGAGAATCCACAGAATACAAATATTTTTAAAATAAGGGTAGCTCCGACCAACTATCTGCAGGGGAATGTTATTCATGAAATCACAGGGTTCAAATGGAGCCACAAAATAGGCTGGATACCCTGCAGAGATTGCAGTGATTAATAAGACTCAAAGTTCATTTACTATGAACCAAGGAATCAAGTTCATCACTCAATCACTTCAAATTGTTTTCTAGGTCATTATTTATATGTCTTCTAATAAAAACATGTCTCCCCTCTACTATGTACCTTTTCTACTCAAATAGCTTTACATGAGGCATTATAAAATGTGAATAAATAGTACCTTACTTAAAGGGTTCTTGGAACCATATGTTAATAAATATTAGTTTTTATTACTTCCACTCTACAAATGAATTTAAGCATGTTAAGCTTTCATGGCCCACTCCTGTTAATTCATTAAAAATATTTTCACACAGCCCTGCTCACAGATATCCAAGTATGGCTCACTGATATTTTGGAGCCTGTTCCCAATGTGTAGAGAGCCAGGCCAGTCATTTTTCCTATCTTTTATCTGTCTCATTCCCATGGCCTTTATCTTGTTTTTTTCCATAGACTATTTTCCCAAAATGTCAAAATTGTTTGGAACTTTCTTCTTATCTGCAAAGTTAATGAATTTTATTATTGCTCACCAGCCTATGATCTGTAAACTAAATGTTCTCAAATCTATGATCTAGGTCAGGATAAAGGTGCTCCATTCAGTTATTTCTGGATCATTATATATAAACATTCTGCCCTTCTTAATATAAAAACCCTCTTCTACCCTCTTTGAGTTGCATCCTTTAAGTGAGGTTTCTATAGAGTTTATGAATATAATTTATTCCAATGAGCCTAACAGAATACAGTTACCTGATTTCACTTACACACCTTGGAACAACAGTTCTGTGAGAATAATAATTAGTAAAACTGATAGCCTTGTCTGTTACTCATTCCTTAGATTGTCACCTTTCAGATGTGCCCATAAGATACAAGATGCTGCTAAATATTTCCCTGAAATTGGGCTTTCGCTTTTTGGTATAAGACGGATTGGCTTATCAATGTGCCTCTATGCCAGTCTAATTCCATCTCCATCAAAGGAAACATACTGGTCTCATTAATGATACCAACCTACTCGTGTGCCAATTGATACGGTCCCGATGGATGATGACTAGTGGCTGATAATCAACCATGGAGTATGAATCCACAGACAACTGTGCACTCACCTAACCAAAGTAGGGTCTAGACCGTATCTCCTTGCTTGTTGATGAGAATGTCATGTGGAGAGGAATCAAAAGCGTTACTGAAGTCCGGATAGATTACATCTATTACTTTGCCCTTATCTACATGGCCTGTCACTCTATCATAGAAGGAAATTAAATTGGCCTGGCACAATTTGCTCTTCACAAAACCATGTTGGTTGCTACCCACTAACTTTTGCTCTTCTAGATGATTGCAAATTGATTGTTTGACGATTTGCTCTAGTATCTACCTTGGTATCAAAGTTAAGCTGACTGGTCTATAATTACCAGAATCGTCTTTTTTTCTTCTTTCCTTTTTTAGGGATAGTCACTACTTTTACCATAAACGGTGACTTTTTTCCTGCCCTCCTTATATTCTCCCACATATTAATTAGCAACTCTTCAGTTTCTACCCTCAGTATCTTTAGCACATATATCTTCAATGTTTATAATTTGATTGCATGCATTTTTAAATTCCTATTCTTTTCTCATCTAATCTCATTTTCCATGCTTTCAAAATGGGTATAATTAACTGTGTTGTATTATAAACTAAACTTTTCTTCAAGAATTCAAGTGCTAAAACAAAGCTTATATTTAAAAGAATTTTCTAGGTCAATACATCATTCTTCCTTGAATTCTTACTCTCTTTTGGAGAGTCATCTTACTTTAAAGTTGAATATCTAAGTTGTGTGCTCTCTTATTGCCCATATCTACTTTTACTTAATTTTTATTTCATGTCATCCTTTACACTCCTAATGTAAGTAAAAATGCATATTTATTTTATATGCAGTAAACATTGATGTATAATTGAATAAATGGTGATTAACCAGAAAGCAAGTAAAGAATATATATATATACATTAGTGTTATTTTGAATTAAAACATTGTGTTCTTAATTTTCCCTGTTTAACATATGTTTGAAAATTTCTAAAAATATATAAGGCCTTTTAAAATATAGTTTATTCTGATGAAATACACTCTTGAGAAGTAAACTGAACAGAAGCCAATTTAAAACATATTGCTAATTAAGTTATATAAGAAAGAAGATGGTAACTACAATGAAAGTTAAGAAGTAGCAAATATAAAATGCAAAATTTGCAATATGATGATTCTTTCCTAAAAGGGATACATTGAAAATCAATAACACTGATAGCAAAGTTCAGATTAGTTTTAATCTACCTAAAATGAAGTGCAAACACTTTGCTCATTCTTACTATAAGTAAAAGAGCAGTTTATATCCAGTAAAATAGGAGGCTAAACTATAGGAAACAGATTACATTTAAAAGAAGAACAGTTAGAAAAATTAAAGCAATCAAAAACTTTTCATAATAATGAAATCTCACATATAAAAAGTCTGAGAAAATAAGCAGCACCATCAGATATGTATATATGTAGAATCTGACATACTTCAGGGAGATCGGAAAGATGGGATTTACATGTGATATAATGTTTAGTTATATGAATACATTTTTATTTCAATATAGTAGTAAGTGTATCAATTTCTTTAAATCTTGTCCCCAAATTATGTATCTTTTTACCAATCTTTTACAGAGACCACTATTTAGATTATATAGAAGTCTAATAAAATTGAATAAAATACTTTCTTCAAAGCTTATATAAAGCATCTTATTGGTGAAATTTTACAGCTCACTTATCAATGCTCAGAGAAAAGTAAGTTCATATTGTTTGAATTCCACAATCAAAACATTGTCCTTATCAGAACACCTCTTGAAAGAAATAGAAAAACTGGTAAGGCTTGGGCGCTGCAAATCAAAACTGTTAAAACAACAATACATATCACAATGGTCTTTACAAGTCCAAATTGATAATTTGTATCAATGAATCATCTTCTTTTAAATTTTTGTTAATTTTTTTCTTGAAACCAGTTTAGAAGTAAACAGATGCTTAAAGATTTTGATTAAATCTTTAATTTTTATTTTTTCCAATATCATTAGCTTTTATGTATATTTTTAAAAAGTACTAGATATCTATATGTTTACCTTAACTTTTATTTGTATCAGGATTCTTTAAATTGAAATTGCAACAACTATTTTATTTGAAGCACATGTAACAAATATTCTTATTTCATTGACGCAAACACTTCTGTAGGATATTGTAAGATGGAATAATTTATAAAAAAAATATAGGCTTATGTTTAGAGAGAATATTTTGTGATTATAATATTTTCTTCAATACTGTATAATTAAATTTGCATTACAATATGTTTAACTAATATTATATTATCACTGCTTATAATATTATTTTATCACTGCTTAAAACCTAAAGTTCTGTCTCATATTACAACATTCATGAAAAAAAATCTCAGTGTAGTTGTTTACTTTCATTAGCTGTCAAAATTCTTTAACCGTCAGAAATGTTATTGTTCATGGAAAAAATTATAAGTCATATACAGAATGGATACAGGCCAGAAATGACACCTCATTTAGTTGTAAATATAAAAATGCCATGCACTCACATTATTTAGAATAATTTCTTAAGTGTTTGGTTTATACTGACATTCAACCAATCTGTGTTTATTCTCAAATTTGAGCAGGATATTTTCCTATCTTATGTTTTAAAAAATTAATCTATCAATTTCTAAAGTCATTCTTTTCAGGCTGATATTTAGCATGTTCAGTAGGATAAATAATATGCTATTTATTAGGTTCATATTATTAGGTTTATTAGGTTCATTAGATAATAAAAGGAGAAATCACTAAATTATCACAATTATAAACATATAGTATAACAAAAGTTTTGGATATTTGCCCAGCAATATACAGAAAACAGTTTATGAAAATTAAACTTTTGAATAGAAAGGTCTTAGACAAATGATTAAATTTATTCTTCTCTGCAATAATGCAGATAGTTAACTATTACACCAAAATGCAGAACAAAATGTATCCAAGATTATTTGGTGAATTGGAATTGCAAATTATTACATTTTTTATCCAATTTATGAAATTTCCATGTAAGAATTTCTTCGTGATCACTCTGAAGAAGTCTTGACTCTAATCCTGTAATTGCAAACCCCACATTTCCAAATCCAAACTTCCCATCAACCTCCACCTGTGCCTCTACAAAAAGCTCTTTCTTTCTTCTCTTAAACTGCTGTGTGTGAAAACTCTTGGGTCCCTTCTAAACCAATCAGTGTGGGTTGGAAATATGGTAGTTAACTCAGGAAAGGAAGCATTGAGAAAAACGAGTGTTTCAGAATAATTTTAAGGTTTTAGAGTAGTTGTAGTATATGAAAAAAAGGAAGAAGAAAAAGTTGTAGAAAGTAGGGAGAGCTTGAGAATTTGACCATGGCATCTGCTCTCCTTCCATAAAACCTAAGAATCTCCTCCCTTACTATTGATGTATTTTACTCCAATCTCTTACACTCGCAGCCTGAAATCCCACCAACTATGAGGTTTTCTTGGACTGCAAGCATCCTCTTTATAAAAGTAAATGAAGTCTTGGAGTGTGACTATCAGCCATTTCACCTTTTCCCTTCCTAGAATCCAGCAGAGATTGCTTATATTGAAGTCACATTCTCTGAATTGTGATAGAAAAGAAAATTAGGTGGTGACTGTGCAACCAGCAGGTGTCTGGGGAGGAAGAGAGAAGGACTAAGGGTAGGGAGCACCAGGAAGAGAGAGGAGAGAAGAGAAAAAGTGACAAGAGTGTACCAAAACAAACTATGTCTAGTTCGAATTTTTCCTGGAGTTGGCTATGTGCTCAGAAATGGGAAGAAATCTTTTCACTACATGTTATATTCCACGCTTCCAATCTTGTTACTCACTGCATGGCCCAATGCCTGCACGGATCCAAACATTAGGCTGTGCTCTTATTATTGTAATTCAGGTACCCTCTCTCTGAGTTAATTCAATATTAGTGGCCTGGCCCCAGTGGCTTCCCATCACCTGTAGATCAAGTTTAAATTTGATTGCAGGGCGCTTTTTATCCATTCCCCTGAGCACCCCTTCAGCTTCACTGCCATCCTCGCACTCACCTCCACCAGGACCGAGCTGCTGCCGTGCTTTTGCATAGCATTGCATTTTCGCATAGCATTGCATTTTCGCATATGTCTTCCCTCCACAACCCCTCCTGCTAACCCTTCAGTGTTTTTTTATGGATTTAACTGCGCTAAAAGCAGGTAATTGGGATATAAAAATGAAAAGACAAGGGCTTAGGGTTCAGCGCAAAGGGTAGACAGCTACGTAAATAAACTGCACAATAATACTTGATAAACTAGAAATTGTACAAAGTGTACTGGGCAATTGAGGTTTCTAATTCTTCCCCAGGAAACCTTTTCTGCCTTTCTTAGATGAAATAGGAGCACCTGGCCCCACACTGGCAACATTGTAGGTGGTCAATAAACCCATGTCCAAACTAATAAAAAGAGAATCAAGTGGATGTTCCATTAAAAACTCTCTTTAGATATAACCAAATTTGTTATCACAGACTATTAATATTACGATAGAGATTGCATATATATTAATATTATGTTTTGTAATATAAGTAGATAAAGAACATTTTAAATTACTATTTTTTATTTATTGAATTTACCTTCAAATTGAAAGTGCCATTGTTACTCTCTCAATCTTCCAATATATAGCAGTAAAATGGAGATTGAAAATTGCCACTGAATTTCCTGGACAAAGCTCTTCTCAATGACTGCCCTTTCTACCACTAAGCTTCTGCCTTTATAATCTTCCCCCTTCCTTTGCTCAAGCTTCCTAAAAGAGATACAAAGTGTTGTGTAATTATGAAGTAAAAAGATTAATTCTTGACATGTGTTTTCTTTTTCAATGTGAACAGACTATGAACAGGAAGAAGCCCAACTTAAACCCTGATATGCATTGATAAATAAGGGCAGAGCATTTCAATTTTTTTTTCAGTTTCATGTGTCTGCAACAATAGATGACACCAAATTCTTATTATTTAACCTTTTGTTTATTTTATTTTCATCCAATGAAATCCTTTTGCTAACTGTTGACATCATACTGTAGCACATATTGTGTTACTCAGGATCAGATTTAATACCAGAATGCTTTAAGAGTCATTTCAGCTAAAGTGGGATCACCTTAAGTACAATGTGTGGCTTGCAGATACCACCTTAGTCAGAGGATTGAGATCAACATCACCAGATGAATGACTATTGTTACATTGAAAACCTCAACATAACATGGAATTGTGGAGATCCTAGAATAGAAAAAGGACATTTGTGGAAAACCAATTCCGAAATCTGAATAAAGTCTGCAGTTTAGTTAATAGCATTGTATCAATGTTAACTCCTTGCTTTTGATAATCCTAATATGGTTATGTATGATGGTAACATTAGAAGAAGCTGGGTAAAATGTATATAGGAACTCCCTGTACAATTTTTGCTACTTTTCTGTAAGCTTAAAATTATTTCAAAACAAAAATGTAAACAAATATAGTTGTGTGATCAAAACAGATGGGCTGTGAGTAAGAAGTTCAGTGAAACGTTGTAATTGGTGGCAGAAGATTTTTAAGAGGAAGAACCACGGTAATTTAAAACCTCATGCATGGCAGAGAGTCTGTATCTATTTTCTTTTCTTCCTCGGCAACAAAACCATGAAACGTTAACCGAAAAAATGGCACCCACAATAAATACTGCCTGTTTTGCAGCTGGTGTGGACTATAGGATGAGTGGAGGTGAAGATGTCCTTAAGAGGAGGAAAAGAAATGAATAAAATGAATTCCTGCATATGGATATTTACAAACCAGAAACAAGCAAGCAAGAAAGTCCAACAAAAAAAAGAAAATGTTTAAAAATTAGGAAACATACCAAATAAATCAGTGGAAGATTTACAAGAATGGCAATCTATGCTTTCCAATATATTCATTCTTTCCTGTAGTCACTGAACAAATGTTTACTGAGCCAGGCACTGTACTTTCTGCTGATGACATATAGATTAATAAAATGTAATTACTACCCTCAAGGTGATTAAGATGTATTAAAGAAGGGGGCGCACAAACAGATGACTAAAACGTAAACAAGATGTTCAAGGCTATGGTAATGACAAGACTAGTGAGAGCTAGTGATGGCCGAAGGCAGGTCAGGAGTCAGCATACCACAGAAGTGGGCCCAGTTTGAGCCAATGCCTTTTGTTGATATAGCCATAAACTAAGAATAGTTTTTACATTCTTAAATAGTTTTTAAAAAGTAGACCAATAATATTTCATTATTTGTGAATATTATATGAAATTCAAATTTATGTGTCCATAAATAATATTTTGAATTTCATCAATAAAAACCTTGTGCACATTTGTCTATTTTTTTTGGTATATAAGAACTCACATAATATCGTTTATTTTGCCTCTTGGCCTGCAAAGCCTAAATATTTATCATGTGGACCTGAGCAGAAAAAGTTTGCTGACTCCTCCCCTAAGCTAACTTTGGTGTACATCAGAATCTCCAGGGGTGTTTGTTAAAACACAGATTGCTTGGTTCTTTCCCCAGAGTTTTTGACTCAGTAGGTCTAATGTGGTACCTAAGAATTTTCTAACAAGTTCCCAGGTAATGCTATTGCTGCTGGTCCACAGACCACGTTTTAAGAAACATTGACCTAGATATTTTCTTCCAGGGCAATGTGAAAGGTCAAAGGTATAGAAAGAGTAGAAGGACATTCTAAGCAGAGAGCATATGGAAAGGGCTGGTATAAGGTGTAGTTTCTGTATGATAAATTCAAAGGGAAAACGGTAATGACCCTTTTGAAAGCAAAAGCGCTGGGGATAGTGACAGATTCAAGAGAGAATTAGATGTGGGAGGTGCGAGGGTTTAGATATGGATTTGACCTGATTGCACGTTCCTTTTTTGGTGGCAACATAGAGGTGTGATCTGAGCTAAAGCTGTGTATTTGGAAGTCAGTCCCCTCGTGACACCCTAGATATGGGTGAGATCACCAGAAAGCATGTGCAAAGTGAGTAGAAGCCGAGGCTGAGAAGAGAATCTTAGGGACCAGCAACTAAGTTAAGGAGGCTGCAGGTGGATGGGAAAGAGAAGGACAACAGGAACAATATGAAGATAGTTTCAAGAAGGACATGGTTGTTTTGAGGGTCAGATAAATTAAGGAATAAATGGCCCTTGGATTTAGCAGGCAAGATAATTTCTAAAATTGAGAGGTTTGTTACTATAGCATGGAAGTAATTAGGAGAAAATACAGAGAAAACATAGGCAGATGATTTTTGCAAGGGTTGCTCTAATGGAAAAGAGAGACAAAGGACTGTAGCTAGAGGCAACGCAAGATATATATCAGTGGACAGATTGCTTGTCTATTCATAGATCTATCTACCTATGAGAGGAACATTTTTAAGGACCTACAGTGAAATGTGATGGTTCAGAATACCACTGTGGAGCCAGCGTGGCTAAAACTGCCGCGTGGAAATGAGACCAAAGTGGGAGAATCAGATAAGCAAAGTCCACAGTCTTTAGTGTCTGTCACAACTTTGGCATGATGTCATCAGGTGACATCGCTGGTGGAGCAAAAGAAGTACTTTTTTTAATCACTTGCAGTGTGTGTTGCATGATATGAGGTAAGAAGACTGTCTAAATCTCAAGGCATAAAGTATAAAAGAAGGTTCATCGTCTTTTTTCTTCCAGAGTTCAATCCGGAAATAACTGTCATTTTTAAGTACCTGCTTTTCCAAAGAGATATTGATGCTTTCCATCTCCTACTGCCAGAATTTCTAGCACAGATCAGCACCTCCAAGAATCATTTTTCTTTGCACACAAGGCAGCTACCAAGTTAAATTTTTTTTTTGCTGGGGTGCTAACGGAATAGAAGCTCAGAACCTCGTATGAGAAGAAACTAATAACTGGAAGTCTTAAGACCAACCCATATCTTGTAAGAACAAAATTTTAATTTGCAATGAAAGTCGTTAAGAGAAAATATTAATAATTAGGTTCAAAGCATTTCCAAAACAAGACATATTTAAGCACATTTAACTCCTACTATATTACTTCTTTATAAATGCTGCCTCCACAAACTGGAATTATAGAGGTCTCAAGTCAATGTAGAGTCAATAAAAAAATACTACATAAATTTAAGAAGCAAATCTATAAAGCATCCCCAACTATTGCAAATGTTAGGGTACTAATTACTATACATTTGCGTATTATTAATATATTTTACTTTGTTATATCAAAAATATAGGTTTCATTTTTAAAATATAAAATCTAGAAAAATTATTTGTATTTATTTTCATTAATTTCAGAACAGAAGTTTTTCATCCGATTATAATCATTTCTAATCAGTATTGTTCAATGAGAGCTTATCATATGCCAGGAATTTTATGAGTACTGTTATGTTTACAACTCAATAACTCTATTAAATAAATGCAGTTACTGCCTTGAGCTGAACAAAGCTGTAAGTAAATAATAAAATCTCAACAATATTTCTTTACTCTGACGTAATGAACTATTTCTTACCTTTGTTGTACTTGACAGATACTTTGTTGGCCCTTATATGTAGGGCCATTTTTCCCTCATATGTCATTTTTTTCCAAAAAGCAATATATATTTCTCTTCTTAAGAAGTGAAATGAACGTATAAGAATTTTGTATAAAATAGCATTTTTCCAGGTTCACATATTTTAGAAAATTCAGTACTATTTTTCCCAATACTAGAGATAATCTGGGATTTGGCAGCAATTACCTTTAGTGGAGTTTCAGTACAAATGTCAAAAATCTGTACATAACTGGCCTACAGATAATCAGCATATGGAAATTCTATATTTTTAAGAAGCACAAACAATGGATGCATTTGTGGAAGTTAGTGTTTTAAGATTCATTATAATTACTGTCTAATGTGGAGCTTACAAATACATAGTAAAATAGCAAACATATTTGATTTTCTTTGTTTTAAAAGTTTGTTAAATTGATTTATCCCTTCCACAATGATTATTGTTGGTGTTTATAGTGTTCGAAGGACTGAAGCTACTATAATAATTATTTATAAAGAAGGACTGAGAAAGAGTCTAAAATTACAAGAGTTGAAGGACATTTTCAGCAGAGCTTAGAATACAGAAAGTGGGATGGCTTGTATTGTAGTTCCAACCAATATTTTATTTTAATTAAAATTAGAGGATTTAAGTTCCATATGTTTAAATATTACATATCATACTACATTCTTTTTACAAATTCACTGATTTTTGCATATAAACTATAATCACTAACTCACTCTTTACCGAAGAATATTTTTGCAAGGTAGCTATAAGGAAACAAATTCACCATTCTATCTTGTCCTTCCAGCACTTAGAGTTAAGCAAAACAATGAAAAATCTTCAAAAATTATTTGGATGTAAGTAGCCCCATTCCACACATGAAGCATACAGCTATGCTTTCTTTCTTTCTTCACCATTAATTACAGACAAATTCATCTTTCTCTTGTGAAGTCTGAAATTTGTTGTTATTATTGTTAGATGAGTTGCATTCAAACTCCAACAACAACAACAAAAAAGATGAAGCCAACATTGAAATTCATCTCACAGTCCGGAATTTACTTAACGGCCAGCCTGTGCACTGTGATAAACAGAATGATGATCCGGCAACATGTCTTTATCCATGGTTTGCTTTAATTAACGCCGGCTTGTTTGTTGAAAAGATGATTAATATGCCAATGAAAATTGCATAATTGAATACCACAACACTGGCACAATCAGAAAGACACATGCAGTTTTTTGATTAACATTTATTATTATTATTATTATTGTGCTTTTTAATGTACTCTGCTCACTATGAAATGATGCAGTTCTTTGACCAAGAGGTGAAAGGAAACAGGGCTGAGGGCAGGATACTTCATGAGCAAGAGTAAAATACAATGTGGCTTAATCAGAGTGAAACGGTTCTTTGGTTGAAACGGTCTTCAGAATTTCAAATTGCAGGCAATTTCCAATTAAATATACATGCCAGCCAAATATAAAAGAGTGTTATTGTGGGTGATGACAGAGGAATAAAAAAAAAAAACACAAATATTTCTAAAAACACAAGATATTTATATTATATCAAGAACAATGATCTCAGGATTTATATCTTTGAAATTAAAAAAAATAGCTTTTAAATATATCACTTTATTTTAATAGTAAAATTTTGAATACATACTTTAAAATATTGTCTTTTCAAATCCTCATTTTTGTTTAGTTATATATTAGAAAATGTTTTAAGTAAGTAATCTTAAGGAATGTAAGCACTGCATTTTGTACACATCATTTTATACTAGGTGGGAAATTTTATTTTTTATTTCATTCACTCAAGCAAATATTATTTACTCAACCATGTCCATGATCCTGGCTATACACTCCATACTTAGAATTTAAACATACATAAGAAAGTATTCCTGCCTTCAAATTGCTCATTTTAGACACATTAAAATAAAATGCTACAACAAAGTTTGGATTCTATTTTCAGAACTAGCTCAGTATCACTTCTTTAAATTGAATATTGATAACAGAACATATATGTGCAAAATGAGTTACACTTTTGAAGTTTCAGGCAACTTTAGCTGCAGCCTGTTTAACTGTTACCCCAATAAACAAAAGAGACTATCGTTCTAGACTAATAATTCTAATGGTTCTCTATTGCTGTTTATGTAGAAATAACTCCATATGGCATTTTAAAATTATAAAATGGTAAGCTTTTGCCAGAAATTAGTATATAAATGGTGACACCATCTCAGTTTAAAAATAAATTCAAAATGAATAAAACTAAACATTAAATAAACTTTTAAACTTGCTAAGGGGACATTTCCTTTAATATTCTACTTTTAAGAGCTACGCAAAAGACAGATGAAATAATTAGTTGTTAGTCTCCTTTGTAAAAATCTTCAGATGCTTGGTTTATGCTGAAAACACGAATGTAAGAATTTGATAGAGCAATTTGAATTTCTAATGATTTAAAGAGTAAGAAGACAACTCCTGGAATGTAACTTTATTCTTATCACAATTAATAACAAAATCATATCATCTTACTACCCCCATAATTTAGTGAATTTCTTCTAAGTAGAGAACATTCGCTACAGAATTTTTGTCTAATTGATTACTGCAAGCATGACTGCATTGTGACATAGTTGGCACCGTGTTCTGGGTGCCATCAGCCTGCGTGCTCTCTACACAGGACTCATTTACAGTGCCCTTTAGAAATGTGCCATTGCATTATAGCTTTGGGAGTAAATGACAGCAAAACCAAATGCCTGGATTCAGATAACTCATGAACATTATTGATGGTTCTTAAGGTGGCATTAAAACAATATTAAAACACTTGGAAAGAAATTAGGATTCCAGTGGAAAATAACATCTAAAACAACAAGCCATAATGGACCAGGGAAGGTCAAGTCTTCCTTAAAAGAGAGAGTGCCTTCCAACATAGGAAGAGAGTTGAGCTCTGAGAGGCCTGGTTTGTTCACACAGAATCTCTGCTTCTCCAAGTCTTCACCTTGGGCAAGTTATATAAACTTTCTAAGCTTGTGTTTCTGAAAAATGGAAATAATGAAGTTCCAAATGTGGCAGAAACTATTCATTATCTCTTATTATATGCCCCATCCATCTTCCTAAGATGAGTATCCTTAATTTTTAATTGGGGACATGGTTTCCTAAAATATATGCAACATTATGCAACCTCCTCTGCAGGTAAGTATAACCGAGTGAGGTAAATTCTGCCAAATGAGATTAAGCAGAAAAGGCATGCACAATTTGAAGAGGTCTCTATAAAGGGATGGAGAGAAACTCTTCACTTTTCCTTCTTCCTGCTAGCTGGCATGAGAAGTGATGACTGGGGTGTCAGCAGCCATTGAGTCCCTTGACATGGAAATGCATAGTTAAAGATGGTGGAACAACAACATGGAATGAACCTGGATGCCTTATAATTCTGGAGCTGCTAATAAACCATGAATGGCTTACTCTAAACTCCATATATAACACATTAAGAAAGACAATGTTCTTTCATATATAAGCCAATGTTATGTGGGATTCTGTTCATTTATAGCTTAAACAAAAATGAAGTCATGACCCTAATGAAAATTGTGGGCTTTGGTTGATTCATTGTAGGTTCATTAAGTGGTCCTTTACACAAACCATTTGCTGGTCCCTGTTCTAGAGATCCATGGAGCTTGCATTCTAACGGGAAAAACAGACAATGAATAAATGAAAACTTAAAAGTATGATATAATATATTGCATATGAGGTTTTAAAACTTCACTTAGAATGTGAGTTAATCAGCTTTGGAAACACAAAAAACCAAAGGAGGGGTTACCTGACAAGCCATCACAAGCACTTCGTCAGACTTACAAGTATATCCGAATTGTGAAGACAGACAAATGGACTCTCAAAAGCTTATATAATTGAATGTTAGTATAATGTAACTAGACATCTAATTTTGATCACAACCTTGCTAAGCATCCTTCTGATAATTTGACTTCTGATATAGTTTGTTTAGAAAGAAAAAATATAATGAAAAGGCATAAATCTCTCATCCGACTGACAGACATGCTTCTCACTGCAAATAAATAAACTGGCATCTTGTTGCATATGTTAGTCTTTGTGAGCTTTGTCTTTATGTGTCAGTCTCTGAGTCTGAAATTTCTTTAGATTGTTAAGCATCCTCTTAATTCAGTTTGGTTAAAAAAATTATATGATGTAAAGTTCAATGATGTTCTTTTCCTATGCAGTCTGGTGTTGACGGCAAAGGATACTGACTTGAGTTTAAAAACCTAACATCCTTTTTCCTAATTCTCAAAATACAACCAAATGCCTAGAAGAACAGTTATCAAGAACAACTATCAGGGAAAATTTTCCAAGAGCAAAATCATTTCAATTCTTCAAAGCTCTAGAAGAAAAAAAAAAATGTACAGACTCCTTTGTTAAGCCAGATTGATTAAAACAAACACACATACACACACACGAACACACAAATAAGGCAACTTCTTTTGAGAACATTTTACAGGTTGACCTCAAAGATCAGTCATTTATAATACATATATTCAGAAAAGTTATGCATCATGTCTCAAGTTGCAACACTAACATGTTATGACTAGAAATCCAATAAGGTGCTTACTGAGTAGTAGAGCCCATTCCATAAGGTTCAAGTGACTTCTTAGGAGATTATCACCTTCTCAATTCCACAAGTAGGATTATGAGTCAGGCAGAAGGAAAAATGACAATCAGAAAGATCCATTTCTGAAAAGCTTTTTAAAAAGATGCTTCCAGTTTCTCATCCCCTGGCCAGTTTTTCACATGATTCATCCGAAGCACAGGTAGTGGATCTTTGCGTTATTGAACTTGCTCCAGTATCTAAATCAGGCCATGCTTAGCCAAATAGATGGTCAGCATAAGTCATAATTCACCAGTAATGCCTTAAATTTTTATGAAAAGAAGCTTAAATCACTTCCTTTCCCAATTTTCTTCCTGTCATTTTGATAGCCCCTTTCAGTCTTCTTGGCTGGATCCTCTTACCCTGATCCTTCCTTAAATATCAAAATTCTATAGGTTCCTTTTCTCTCAATAGCCCACATTTTCATATTCGTTATTCTTATCACTTATCATTGCTCTCAAAATCTTTAACAGCATCCTGAGGCTTCTCTTAAAGATTCTAGTTGTTCTCTTCTCAATCTCTGCTTCTCCTGCCTTGTTCTAAGTCCTCATCACCTTTTGCCAGGATTATTGCTTTAGTCTCCTAATTTATATCATCCAGGTTTGCACTCCGTGGCAAGGTGGCTACAATGGCAATCTTTCTAAAAAGCAAATCAAACTTTTTTATTCCCATTCCTCTCTCCCCCACCCCAGAAAAGAGCAGTTACCTCTGAGTAACCTCTGGACTGATGCTGCCACTGCCTGCAGGCTGCCTGTTGGACTGTGTTTGGTTATACTGGGCATTTGTGGCCACATGTGGTTAATGATTAAGGCTTAGGCCCACATGAAGAAGGGAGTTGGATCTGAGACCATTTCATGAAACCTGGCCCTTCTATGGGTTATAATTACCAATATATCAAGTTGCCAGGGAAGCTTGTTTGTCTTGACCTGGGCTTTAGGAGGTAAAAATGCATCTATTCTTCCTTAGAGTATGTCTGCACGGGTCCATCAGTCTGCCTTCATCAGGGTTTGGTGGTAGAATTATACTATACTATCTCTGCGAATCTCAACCTCCTTTGATAAATCGGGACCAAAATATTCCAGGATGGTAATATCCCTAGGACAGGTGACTGATAAAAATATAAAAACTACTCTGGAAAGATGTATTCCAAAACCACCCACAAGTTGCACAGATGGAGTCCCCTTAAAAGAAGCTTGCAATCCAAAATTAGAAAATACACAGATAGATACACAGATTCATCAAACTAACAAACAGGAATAGGCTCCCATAATCTTCTGGGAATGATAACAATAATAATAATAATGGCCAATATTGATTATGGAGTTATTATGTGATAAGCACTACTCTAAGGGCATTTCATGTATTAAGGTATTAAACACCCATAGTAAACTCAGTAAGTACAATTATCTCCTTTTGCAGTTGAGGAAACTGATTATAATTAGTTGGAAAGGTGCCCAAAATAAGTATATTTAAGATAAATAATGACTTAATAGTAATCAAAAAGTCCATAAGAGTAAAATAAATCACTATCAAAACTAAAGTTATATTTAAAAAAATAAAATTTCTAGAAATAAGTACATTTAAATTAAAACCTCACAAGAAAATTAAACCATTGATTAAACTTCACAGGAGAGAAGTAGTAAAAAAATGTTTAAATTCAATGTAGTTACATGGAAGGCAGAATGGTTATATCTCTAACATGAGTTCCAGAGAAGAGAGTAGAATAAAGAAAGAAATAGAAATATTTTAAAGAGATAAAGGCTAAAAGTTTTCTAAAATTTATGAATGAAATGAATCATTATATGTGGAAAACACACACTATAGAAGAAAAATAATAATGTATCCACATCTAAACAGATCATGTGCAACTGCAGAACATCAAAGTCAAGACAAAGATTTAAAAGTAATCAGAGGGAAATGACAATGACCTACAATGGAATTACAATGAATCTGACAATCTTTCCAGTCCCAAGAAAAAAATGCAGAAAATAACAGAATGATATGTTCAAAGATCTGTGAGAAATTATTTCAATATAAACTTTAATATAGCCAGTATATTATTCAACAGTGAGGACCAAATAAAGTATTTTTAAGGCTCAAAAGAGCTAAGTATTTATTATTAAGAGAACATGACTGATAGAACTACTAATTTTTCAAGAATAAGCAATTAAAGGAATGAGATGCAAGAAGGAATAGTGAGTAAGAATGCAGGTAAATAAATAGCTAAACATAGAATATAACTAAATATTTCATATGTAACACAATTATAAGTTTCTAAAATACTAGAAAATAAAATCATGTAAAACGGGAGGGCATTTTGGAAATTAAATGATTCTGAAGTCTTTGCATGGTTTCAGAGAAGGCTATAGATGTTGATTAATGATAGACTTTGAAACTGTGAGAAGTTTCAAAATAAACGTTTTAAGGAAATCATTAAAAAATATAAATAAAAAATTTTTTATCTTCCAAGTTAGTAGAGGGGAAAAAAGGAATTTTTAAGAAGTTGATAAAAAATTTTGTGAAAAGAGGTGAAAAAATCTTGGAGTATATAATATTCAATACTATATAGTAAAAATAAATAAAATTAAACCAGCAATCACAATAAATGTAAAAAGAAGAAAATATCCAAAAAGAATCTGAGTTTAAATTTTTAAAAAATATGCCTATATGCTACATTCATGAGCTACAACTAAAAAAAAAGAAATGAAAAGATAAAGAAATAGACATAGTATACAAGAAAAATACTATATCAGAGTAAATAGAATCACGGCCCAAAAATCATTAAGGATAAAGAGAGTAATAAGATAATTATTGAATTAACAATTCACTAGGAAATAAAAATTGACTTGTATGCACTTCATGCATAGCCTCAAAATACATAAAGCAAAAATTTAGTGAATTATAACAGAAAAGGTGACACATCCATGCTCACAATGAGAGATGGAAATAAATCTCTTGCCATAATTGGTCAATCAAGCAGAAAACCATTAGGCAATCCAAACAACCAAATTGAAATGTTTGATCTAGTGGAATCTGCACCTAATAATAAGGGAATACAGATTATTTCAGTGCATATATGTAATGTTGAAAACTGCCCATCTACTCGGCCCCAGAGCATTAACTCTAAAGCAAAATTCAAATTGGGACTTTTTCCATTATTTGTGGCACTAAGTTGTTGTTGATGGTGATGTTGTTTTAATCCTGAGTTAGTTTTTGCTCCAACACTGTTTTTGTGACTATACTCAAAACTGACTGTCTATAAAGTAGACAGCAAATAAAGCAGAACCCAATAGAAGGACTTCTAGGTGATTGTCATCTGGGCATCAACCAGAATCCCAGTTACCTACTTAAGACACATTCTGACTATATTTATGCCATTCTCTGAACAGACCCTTTAGTGCTTGCTACGGACAAACTGTATCCCTCCAAAATTCATATTTTGAAGCCTTAACCCCTATTTGACAGCATTTGGATTAGGACCTTTACATAAGAAATTAAGGTTAAATTAGCTCATAAAGTAGGACCCTGTTCCAATGGATTAGAGTCCTTATTTGAAGAGGAAGAGAGATCGGAGCCCCTGCTCTTTCCACATACGTGGCACTAAAGGAAGGCCATGTAAGCACACAGCTAGAAGATGGCCATCTACAAGCCAGGAAGAGAGCCCTCACCAGAACCAGATCATGCTCATACTCTGACCTTGGGTGTCCATCCTACAGTACCATGAGAAAATAAATTTATGTTGTTTAAGCCATGCAGTCTAAGGTATTTTGTTATGGAAGTTCAAGCAGATTAACAGGGGCAGAACAAATAAAATTAAAGGAAGCGATATAGCCCAAGATTTCAAAAAAACTTTTCTTATACTGAAAGTATGATGTAAGCTGTTCTCCTAGCCCATACTAAACCATTCTCACTTTGACCTTTGCTACCATTTATTGTGTGAACTGGATTTTCTTGTAAATGCAATCCCACAATGCCATCATTCCTTAACTTGGAAAACATACATCATCTGTGGCTGTAACTTACGAAAATATTTCTTCTCCCCACAAAGGAATCATTTCAACTTTTGCAGAATATGCCTTTTCCTTGAATTAATTTTACATTCTAGTTTTGTACTCTACCCTTGTATGAGCTCAATACATACTTTGGGATTAAAGAGGGAAATAAAAGTCTACTTGATATTAAGGGTTTAAGTAAAAGAAAAAAGTAGAAATTACATATTACATAACCTACTTTCTCTGAGGTAACACATGCACCTGGAATCTACAGAGATACCAGTGACAGTACCTGAGATTGCGTAGACATAGTTATATTAGTAGGTACAGAGTTGTGCACTATAACTGCCGTGTAAGTGGAAGATACGTGCATGAATGCAAGCATAGGAAGATGAAATGATTCTAAAAGGAAGAAAGAAGGAAGTGGCAAATTAGATAAGATATCAATGCTCCCTGGGGAAATATTGCTCTTTTCTTACAAACACCATACAGTTCAGAGAGCTGGGCTTAAGATATATGGTTGCTCCCTGCTCCCCCGCAAACCATCAAGCAGAATTTAAAATTTGCATTAGTCAAATGAAGCAAAGAGCAGCTACCTATGAGAAAAGCCACTGACAAGAAAAACAATGTACTAACATAATCACCCACTCTCAAAAGATTATCACGGTAATAACTGAACTTACAGCACGGCTACTTACCACTATTTGATGCTCAACAGGGAGTCCAAGTGACTCACCAACATTTCAATGCCTTGATTTAAGCAATGTAATAAAAGCAGCTTTGAAACAGAAAAAGACTTTAACATAAGCACGATATCTGATACACAGAAAACTGGGTTGAATTTTACATTACAGGTCTGACAAAGTATTAGCTATCATTCCAAAAAGCCCACCAAGCATGCGGTCATGATTTTTGTAAATATGTTTCACAACACATCTCTGGCTATTAAAAAAAAACCAATGCTGTGGATTCTCTCAAACAAATAATCTTCTAATGGCTTTTACTTCCTGAAATGTTAAACATTCTTTTATTTCCAATAGCAATGGAACTGATAAACTGCAAAAAAAGGAAATGCAACAAGTTCTTCCAACAATTTCCTCCTTGTTTATAGTGCCTTCTTCCTAACCATTGTGCTTCAAGAATGGTAGTATTAATATTTCACTGGTTGCCCAGGCTTCCACTAAGTTGCATTTCTCTTAGAACTAATTATAGACATTATCACATTGTTTAAATGGTTTGGACAAATGAGCATATTTTGGGCCATTACCTTCTGTGTTTAAGATGTAAAAATGGGAAATAGAGGGAGTCATATCTACATTTTTTTTAAAGTACTTTCCCTCAAAGATTTTATAGTCTTAAAAAAAGCAAAGGCTATTTGGAAAAAATAAAAATAAAAGCATTTAAAGAAAATATATATACCTATTTTCCCCAGTTCCAAAGGATAGTAAGAAGGAAATAAAATGAAACTCATGCCCATATCTTTTGTTAGTGTTCTCGCAATGACACTAGCATCCACATATCAGTCTGAGTTTTAAACTTCAATCTGAATATCCTATAATTGGGTCAATGGAAAATTAATCTCTGAGTAAGACACCATTATCAAGTCAGCTGAGAACATGATACAAAATTTAGAATGTTACTACCTCTGAGGACAATACTGAAAAGGAAAAGTTATACTTTCTCTCAAAAATATTTCCATATTTTTCTAGACTATATATTGCATGATTGTGAAGAGCAACCAAAAAAGAGAAAAGGAAGGTGTCATTATTTTAGCTAACCCTAGCTTTGACACATACAGGTATGGGGTAGAGTCTCACCAGATCATGGGGAGAGTAGAAGACAATCAGTTCTGTTGACACATTCCATATTTATAAATTAAGTTGGGTAAGTAGAAACTGACATTTGTAAACAACATCTGCATAGCATTTCTACAGTACAATTTACTTGGGAAGTTCAAAACACATTATCATTCAATCTTCACATCAGTTTTAACCAATATTTAATGTTATAAATGAGGAAACATTACACTGGAGAAGCTAAAGCAATTATCTAAAAGTACAAGGGCTGGGTGCTGACACTTGAATTAAAGGGTGTGAGCTTCATTCCCATGGTCAGCAACATTTGAAATGGAAGACGTCTAATTAGGAAAACAATGACTAGAGCTATGTCAAATGGCTCATTGCTGCTTTGCAAAATTGGATCAAAGTTCCGTGTTCCCAGTCTTGAAGAAATTCATTTTCTCTGGAGTCAAAATTAAACAATTCTTATCACTGAGGTAAATTCACTGTGCATTAGAGAAAGAAGTGACAAATATAACCCTTAACCTTGATCTTGAGGGACCCAGAAACAGAAAAACATGGAGTACCAGGGTGATAGGAAGAAGACTTTAAGATAAGTTAGAGACCAAGTTTCTAGGCCCAGATATGGCACTAACTGGTTATATGACTTTGAGGAAGGCATGCGAATTGTTTGGATCTAAGTTTCGACACTGGAAGAATAGGAGATCCATTACCTAATATTGGTGCACATAAACATCGTCATGCTGTCTTTTTAAAGATCATCACTGATCGCCATGTCTTAGGAGAAGACATGGTTAGAAAATATTAGGTATTCTTCTGTAAAAGCATTTTATTTCTCCCATGCACACAATACTATTTATTTGGTAAATAATATGGGGACAGCTTTGAATTCCCTGACCATATGATTGTTATTAGAAAGAAATCAGCTGACTGAAATTTTAGTGTGGTTCAATATGAAACACAAGTTAACCAATTTTCTAAAACTCTTGAAAAATATCTCAGAAATCCACTATCAGTTGAACAGGTACCTTGTTGAATTACATCTTTACTACTGTGTTATCATTTTACTACTGCAAAATTTTCAGTTTTCCCATGTAACCTACACTTGCATAGCTGTGAAAACAAACAAAGACCAAACGCAGAGTATGTGAGTATTTGCAGTCTTCAGTTCCTAACTGCCTTTCGGAATACCTCAGGACCAGGACTCGACACAAGGAGGCCTCATGCTGGGATGGAGACACACTTTAAGCTGTAGCACTTGCAGTGACCACCCCCTAGCCCCAGCCCCAGCCAAACCACTATTTGATTATTCTAATTTTTAAAAAGGACATTTTTAAATGTGGAAGAGCAATAGGTTAAGCTCTACATTCATTCAATAAATATTAATAGTCTATCGTGGGCCATGTATGATACTAATCACTAGTAATAATATGAGAAGCAAGATAGACAAGGTTTGCATCCTACATAGCTTCCAGTAAGTTAGGAGAAGAGTGAAAATTGTCCATGACACTAACCTCAAGGATGGAAAGTGCCATGAGAGAAGACATCCTCTAGAGGACTACCAGGGAATGACGGGGAGGTAATCAAAGGGCTCTGAGGAGAACCATTTTAAGAGCAACTAAATGTCATGTCACTTGTGACCTGCAAAATAGTAATACATGGCATTATCCAGAAGAAATATTTTATGACAAATGCTTTTGATGTGACTCTTAGATGCACATCAAAATCTTTCACAGAGAATTCAAAAAGAATCAAGATCCCCGAAGCTAATCCATGACATTCTGACTCTGTGGCTCTAGCTATCCGTTGTTTTATAAAGTTGCACGCATATTTATGTTGCAAATCTCATTTTGAGCACCACTTTCTTAATTTGTCTTTTCAAGATTCATTTTTGGAAACTTCCGATTTCTTGAAATAAATCCCAAAATTAAATTTGAGAATTGAAAGTTGCCTTGCAAGACAAGAAACATTTCTCTAAATCAATGAGTTAACTGGTAAAAATTGTGCTTTGTTTTCACCATTTATTCACATGAAAAACTATGCCCTAAAGATTTCAAGAGACAATGTTAAAAATGCTTTACTGATTCACATTGAAATCTATAACCATGCATATCCAAAATTATCTTAAATCCAGGCTAGTTTCTTCCACAGCTTAAATCTTTTGGCATTTGCAAATTTTCTTTGGCTGTAGCATTGTGACCGGACACTTAACATTTCCTCACAAATCACAAGCACTAAGCAGTTCAAACCCTTGATCTCTGCTAACAATCAAAGGTTTTACGTTAAAATTTGTACATTCAAGCTGTTTAGAATTGATGGTATTTATTTATGTGCACAGAGTACCAAGAGGGAGCACCAAAGTGTTTCCTAATTTCTAGGTCAAACATAACATCAAACTAATCATTGATTGAGAGTCGTTAACGATGAGAAGCAGAGAGGAACTTTACAAGAGGTTAGGGATTTTCCTCGGAAAGGTTGTCTCCTGGTTATAAAATTGGAGAGGGAAGAATTAAAATGATTACGCTCTAAAAATGACTTAGTAGAAGTGACAGGGTTGTTTTTAACCTAAATATTTTTTAAGTACCAAATTTGTCACTCCTCTAAGTTATATGTTACTAACTGTAAAATCTCTTTATTGCAGCAGTAAAAGAAATGAAGTACTTTTAGCCAATGTTTTTCAATAAATCAGAAGCTTTGTATTAAATCCACATTTTATTTGCTTATATGGATGTTCTTTTATTCTGACTGAATTGATACGGACTACCGAATCACAGAATAAGGTGCTTTTGAGAAGCCCCGAGACTCAGAAGGAGGTGGGTTTCCCTGAGGGCAACAGGCCTGGGAAGCTGTGGCCAAAAAAAAAAAAGGCAGCAACAGCAGCAGCAGCTAAAGCTGTTTGTTATGCTTGAATTCACAGAAGGGGTTTTCATCTACGACAGATATTTTTAAAGCCACACTCTCCCACATGATCACTTCCACACTCAACTAATCATAAGATGGTTTTAATTGCTTTGATTTTAAATATTCACCTATTAGGTTTGCAAATTATTATGTAATTGCATATTAGCTAATGGATAATAATTAACGATTATAAAATTAGATTATAAGAAGATAAGTGATATAAATTTTCCATAGAATGCTCATTTTTTTTTTTTTTTTTTACTATTTGAGGGGTTGTAGTTTTTATGGTGGCTGATTCTTGGTCATTTTTTTTACTTATCTTTTACCTTACGAAGATAGCAAAACAAAGGGGAGAAAAAGAAAATCAGAGGAAAATCACAAATCTTCAAATTTTGCTTCTCATTAGCATCTCGGTTAAAAATGTTGATAACGCTTTAAACTGCTGGTTGAGATTAAGTTACTTAATTCACAGTGGATTGACACCCTTCCTGACCATTGTCAACATGGGTAATTGAGAACTGTTGTACCTGAATGCTGGATTGAAGATGGAACACTATGGACATAATAACTTCTTCTCAACTTTAAAGCTAAGCGATTCAATACATGCCCACTGTACATTCTCCCCTGGCATCGAAGTTTTAGATATAAAAACACAGAAGCAAAGAAAGACAGAAACAAAGACAAACCAAAAACTAAAAACAAAAATCTTAAACTTCATACAGGAGCATATCCGGTAGTCAAGAACTTAGCTTAGTCACTTTGTTAATGGACTATCGGGTATATCATCATAATCTCATATAAATCAATTACAACAAAACCACCACTGGCAACAGTAAAACTGCCATATGGCAGGGTAGCCTGTTTAAGGCAGCAGAGCCCTGTAAGTGCTTTGGAACTTTTCCAATCTAAGCTGCAAACTGAAGAATAGAGTCAACTATATTCTCTCCCCACTACTGAAAGCTGGTGTGTTTGCACGTGTGTATGTGTGTATGATTTGCATGTGTATGTTTATATACATATATTTATATATACACACATACATAAATACACATTTGTGTATGTATGCGTAGGTAATGTATGCATTAATACAAAGTACTTTTTCTGCATGCCTGTGTTTCTGAAGGCTTTGGAAGTAGAGGAGAAATACATTCCTCTAACTCTAATACTCTTGAAGGTTTCCTCTAGATATAAAAGTTTGTTAAAATAGCAATCCTAACTCCATGGCCTTTAAACTCTCTCTTTTGCTCTCTTCAAGTCCTCTGTGTCATAGCTGATTCCTTTCTTTCCTCCCTTAACCAACCAGAATCGAAGAGATCTCAAATCACTGAATGTTTCCTGAGCACCTGCTGTGTCTGAGGCTCTGAGGTGGGCCCTGCTGGGGAAATAGAGGCAATCAGCTAGTTAAGGAGGTAAGGTATAAACATGCAAAATTTTTAAAATAAGACTGTAAACATCAATTTACAACAGAGATAAAATGTTACAAAATGGCATTTGATTACTCAATAAATTGTATGAACTACTGTTGCCACAGGGGTCCCCCAAAAGACAGAGAGGGAGAAAATGCTGAGTTGATCTTAAAAGATGGATCAGTTTAGGAGAGGATGGGAAAGACATGTTCCAGGTGAATGAAATTGAAGGGATAATAAAAACAGAGTGTTCAGAAGTCCGAGTTCAGTTACTTTTTCATATTTAAATTGTTCTGCATTGTAGAGACTAATTTGTATTAAGTCTAATTACTAATAATTCAGTGATATGCATTCTGTGATGCTGGTTGAAAATCAAATGTTTTCTAAGTAAACCATCAGGAATATTTACTTGGATGAAACAGTGAATTAGTAATTTAGTAATTTCAGATTCCCTAGTGACTTTCATGTTTTAACTTGGTAGTACCAAGCAAATGATGAGAGAGGGATGGCTCTACTTTTGTTTAGAACTATGTAATAAATATTATTTTGAGTCTTTGAAGGTATATTGGGATACTAAGATCTACACTTTTCTCATGAGTTTTGCCAAATTAAGTGTAAGGCATCAAACCTCAGTGGCCCTCTCATTTATTTGGTAGGCGTCTATATAGTTTCTCAAAAAGCTTTGTGCATAAAATTTTATGAATTTTATAATTTAGTTTATCTGGGATGACGCTCAAGTAATCCACTGATCACATTTTGTGAAACACTGGGCTAGAAAATTGGGGTCTTGGGTAATAATCCAAATGATTTTATGAGAAGGTCAAACCCTGGCAATTTAATCTAAATTATTTTATGATAAAGAGACTATGCAGGTGTATTAAAATTTAGTAATAGTTCTGACAGAGTTATAATTCAGCAGAGCTTCTGCTCTAGTCAGAACTGAAATTCGGAGTAACAAATGGAGAATAGCTGGTATCAGTGGAGAACTTAAAAGGAAGCTCTCAACGAGCAAGCTTCTATTTGGGGTATACACAAAGGGCTCTGATTGCAGCTCCCCACACCACCACCTCCCACTACCCTGTTCTCAGACTTTGAGAGAAACATATCAGTGCTTGGCCAGCCACAATCTACATACTGATGATCACACTTGACATCCAATCAATCCTGCCGCGAATTAACTACGTAAGCTCTCCTCTCCACATCCAAAAAGATTTTGCCCAACCATAAAGTGGTAAAGGGACACCGCCTTTGCCTAGAAAAGACTAAGACTTCTTGGTGCTTCTGTGGGACTTCAATTAAACTCCTAAAACACTGCCAACCTTGAAAAATTCAAATGAGGAATGTTTCTGCCTCTCTTCCACCCAGACAGTGTGCAGCATAAGCTACGAATGGCATATCTTGCTTATCTTTGTGGCCCCAAACATAATTAAATAGTCAATAAACATATACCAATCACTTTGACAGAAAAATCATCACTCTGCCCAATTCTGTCCTGAAGCTGAGACTGAGCACATTCATAGTTTGCCAGTGAAATTCAGAGATGGAAACAACCAAACAAGAGAATGTGCCCAATACACTGTAGGAATTATAAATAGAAAAAGAAAACTGACAAACTGAGACAAGTTTTAAAGGAATAATCAGAAACTGTTTATAACAAGACCTGCAGAAGAAAGATGTCAAGTATGTGATAAACAAACAAAAGCTATACCTTATAGAGCTGTGTAATGAATCTTTTTCTTTCAAATGTGAGCCATTATTTTATTGGAAATATTAATAGCAATAGGTAATTTAAAATAATTTAATTCAGTAACTTTAAAGAGGAAACAATAAAATATTAAATATTTTAATATTAAGAATAGGGGGAACATAACAATAAATAATCAATATCATCAATAAAAATATACACTCAAAACCCTTTACATATATCTATTTGTGGTTAAATAAGTAAAGATAGAGAAAAACAAGCTACAGCTTCCATTATGTTTACCACCTCCAGGTACTACTCTTTGTGATTTATGGTATTAAGACATTTCACATTCTCTATATGTAAGGTAGACATATTTTTGGTCCATGTTATTGATGAAAATACTGAGGCACAGCAAAGTTAATTTATTAGTGAAAGGTCACCCAGCTAAAGAGCAGGAGCCAAGATGTGAAGTATGTCAGGTGTCCTGGCTCCTGAGTCTGTGTTCTTAAGTCTGTGCTATTCCATCTTTCTCAAACAAGAAATTTAAAAAGAATAGGGAGGAAGAGAATGTGGAGGAGGAACAGGAGGAGAAGAAGAAAGGGAATCTAGAAAGGAATAGAAAATGAATTATTTTCAAAAGTTCTTTAATACATTGTAAGTTTCTTGAAGATAGCCTTATATTTGTCATATCTTTTCTTTTAGCTTTATTGTTTTATATTTGTATAAATTTAAGGGGTACAAATATAATTGTGTTACACAAATATATCATGTAGTGGTGAAGTCTGGGGTTTTAGTGTGTCCACCACCCGAATAATGTACCTTGTACCAATTAAGTAACTTCTCATTACCCACCCTCCTCCCACCCAATAGTCTCCAATATCTATCATGCCAGACTCTATGTCCATGTGTATGTATTATTCAGCTCCCACTTATAAGTGAGAACATGTGGTATTTGACTTTCAGTTTCTGAGTTGTTTCACTTAAGATAATGGCCTCCAGTTCCATTGATGTTGCTGCAAAAGACAGGATTTCATTCTTTTTTCATGGATATATAATATTCCAATGTGTATATATGCCACATTTTATTTATCCAATCATCCATTGATGGATATTTAGATTGATTCCATGTCTTTGCTGTTGTGCATAGTGCTGGGATAAACATATAAGTGCAGGTATCTTTTTGATATATATATATATTTGATATATTTGATATACATTTGATAAAAAGGATACGATATATCGTTTACACTCATGGCACCTAGCATGATGCCTCATATGTCATTCTAATAACCATAGCCAATGTTTTAAGTACTTACTAGGTAATAAATGGGAATTTTTATAATGACAATAATAATTATAACAGCTGAATGTTTTTGACCATTTACTCTGTGCCAGGCACATTGGTAAGCACTTTATATAAATAAGTTCATTCCACTCTCAGATAAGCATGTAGCTTTGTGACATTGAGAAAATTATGAAAATATATAACCCCATGTGCAAAACATGAGATTAATAACAGGATCACATCATAGTGTTTTATGAGACTAAATGAATTAATATAAGCAGAATGTTTAAAACTTACTGAAATGTAGTAAGTTCCCCACAAATTTGAGAATTCTCTTTTATTATTGATGTGATTATTATTATTCTTGCTTTGCAAATGGGGAAACTGAGGCACATAGGGATCAAGGGACTTGCTCAAGGTCTCAGAGCTGGGAGGTGATGAAGCCAGTATCTGAAGTCAGTCACTCTGACTCTCCACACTGTCAGTGCTTAGTAAATATTTGTTGAATTGATAAATTGGAGAAAGATGGTCAAGTAGAGAAGAAACCAGCTAGGTAGAAACTGAAGACAAAAGGAAAATGGGAGACTCTGTGATAAAAAGGAGCAGGGAATTGAGATACAGAGCGGCGAAGGATAAGAGCAAGTAAAGAGATGTGAAACAAGAAGAGAAGTTCATTACAGAAAATCCTCACATAATAGTGAGGCCATTTGCTTTTAATCACAAGCAGCAATTAATTCAAGAGTGAGCACTCTGAAATATTAGAGATCATACTGAGAAAATTAAAGGCAACATTAAAGCAGATTCACCTTGAAGTTGGCAAAACTTATATAAGTGGGCAAAGATAATAGGAAAATATTTCTGGTAATATGGCTCTATGATCAAAGTGGTTATAATACCTCTAAGCTCCAATATTTCTAGATTTGTGTGCTCTGAAGAGCTCTTCCTGCTCCTACCACATCATTGTTTCCCCTATGGGACAAGTGAGAGCTTGAATTTAGAAAGGTCCTCAAGAAGGAATCGCTCACTTAAAAAATAACTGCTCTGTATTCAGCAGAGTAGTCGAGAGTAAAGTAAAGAGGAAAGAGGATTAATGGTTCAAAGATTGGAGAGTTTTAGAACAACTACTGTGGAGATTTATATACAAGGTTATAGGGGAATAAATACAACTAGTAATATCTCAAATTTGCAATAATGCCAACAAAAAGTTATATAATTTTCTCAGGTCCTCAGGATGTTGAAAGGATTGCCTGAGATGTTGCTTATTAAGTGTGTGGCACAGTGCCTAGTATATATAATAAATGTCCATGTAATACAGCTAAGCTATTATTTTTCCTAGTGATACAGGTATAGGGCATAGAGAATACCTACACCGTGTCATCATAGTAAAGCAATAATAAACCAGATACACAGAGGTTAAGGCCATCTAAGGTGCTAGTAATAGTAATGTTGAAATGGTAGGTTATGGAGCTGGGACTGAGTAAATACCAAAAATGAAGCCAGAAGGTGTGCAGGCTCCTCAGTGAGGTACCAAGGAAATGCACAGATGGTTATACCTGGAGAAGGGAATTTCTGAGTGTGCAACAATTCTGACTAATGGAGAGGAATGAAGTGTGGTTGTATAAGAGAATTGACACACTTGATGCCGGACATTAGTCCTTGGGCAGGGATGGTCGTGAGATTACAGAGGGTGAGGGCCACAGGCACAATGAGATTGCAGGGATAACAGAAGCACCCTAGAAAGAAAGACAGAAAATGGCAGGTGAATACTGAATAATGCTGGGAAGAGTCCTGAGGCAAACAGGAGATTATCTAGTGACAATGGAAGAACAGTGCTCGGTTGACTGCTAAAGAGAGTGGTACAACTAGGAGGCCTAGACGCTGAGGAAGGAAGTAGGGTTCCCTGAACAAAGATGATAAGGAGGGAGCCCCGAGGGGTGATAAGAGAGCCCAAGGAAGAACGATGGCATAGGGGATCTGAGTGATGGTGGGAACAGAAGTGGTACTGGAAAATTAGAGATGCTCCCTTAAGAAGGTGTTGAGGGTAGTAAGGAGTGAGAACTAAGTTTAAAAACTCTGAGAGTGAGCAGACTTTTGCCAAATCATCTTTTTCTTTCCATGAAACCCAAATCAGTCTTTTTGTTTTTTTCAAGGACTCAACCTATGACTTTTATATTTATGGTTCTATTTGTGGATTCTATATTCTCTTCCGTTTATCTACATGTTTATATTTCCCCCCATGATCACATTCTTTTAATTATTGTAGCATTATAATATGTCATGGAATAAGAAAATGTGACTTCAAGTTTTTTTCTTTTTTTTCATTTCGGAATATTAACAGGGTACAAACATTTTGCTTACTAATTAAAATGGGCAATATTGAAATATGCTTTGATATATATAATGGTGACTAACTGGATTTTAAGCAACATTCACAGTAGAGTGCAAGCTCCATGAGGCCAGCGATGGCATCTGTCTTATTGACCACAGTATTATCAATGCCTAGCAGAATTCCTGTTATATACAGAAATTTGATAAATATTTACTAACTCACTGGGATTAACATTTTTAAAAAGCCAGTTACTACCAATAGTCTTTGCCTGGGATAATAAAAAAGAGCAATAATAATAACTCTCTATGTGCTAGGTGTATCTATATTGTGTTTCCTTTATTTAAGACGCACTTTCAGCACAGCAGTAGGTATTTTCATGCCCATTTGCTTGTGAGAAAACTGAGGATCAGAGACATAAAGAAATTTGGCCCAAATCACTCTCATGTCAAGATTCTTACTTTTCACTTTGGTAAAATGAGCTGTATTAGAACAAGTAATATATTTAGGAATTGTGGGACCCAAGGTCAGGGTTCTCCACCCAAACTTTGCTACCATCTGTCTGTAACAGTGGAAGGTGTTGGGCCGTTCGCAAGAGTCTTCCATCTACCCACACCTGCAGCCTGGCTGGGAAGAAATACATAGAATGTTTCACTTGGCCTTGTTTAACTCTCACAATAGATAAATGAGGTAGTTATCATTTCCATGAGGAAACTGAAATTCAGAGCTATTAGGCAAAATTTCCAATGTCACTCGGCTAGCAAGTAATCAAACTTGGGCCAGGATTTCAACCCGTTTTTATCTGAATAAACATTCTAGCCTTTTTGCACCCTACTATTAATATAATTTCAGACTTTTTGTTTGGTCCTGAACTCATCAATAGCCACAAGTCTCCTTGTACTCCTAGAACAAAAAACTTCTTTAAAATAAGAAAATAGGACAATTTGAAAAATCATTTTGTTTGGCATTTAGTCTCAAGTATGTACTGATATAATTACTTTAAACAAACAAAAAATTAATGTCACAATCTAAATTAGCAACATTTCAGTACAGGTAACTTGGGCAGTTAATAAACCCCTTCTGTATATTAAAAGGCTTTGTTGGTTAGAAGGACCTATGCAAATAGTGATGAGAAAAAGTATTTTGTGTACATGTAAATAAAAAGAACAATGAAAATAAATGGAAGTAATAAAATTATTCAGTTGTTAAATGTATAAAACCAACTTTATAATATCACTGACATCCTAAACATAAAAATATGTGGGAAACTATAAAATTGACTAATAATTAGCTGGTAGCTTATAGAAATGATCTTAATATATATTAAGTTTTTATTGTCATTTAAAATTGTTTTGAGACTATTCAACATATGTTCATTAAAATAGTTTAATCTTATAATTTTTTATCATTTTCTCCAATACTATGTGAATATGATTTTAAAATAATGTTTTATGGACAAGAAATGATGCTTTCTACAGATGAGAAAAGATGTTAAAGCTAACACATCTGTACCCCTATAAAAATAAAAATTAGTTTGGCAAAGGAAATGCATCCATATTAAAATATTAAAAATTAAATGCAATGCCATAAAACTTCTGCCTAAGAAAAGCCATGAAGTTAAACCACTCATTATACAGATTTAATGAGGCATTTTCTTTAAAATACATTATTTCCTATAGTAGAAGGAGACATACAGCAGACAGTCTTCATTTTTAAAATACCCTTGCTTGAATGTTTAGGCAAATGTACTTAAATTAGGAAAAATTTTGTTAATCTAATAAAATGATTCAGATTTTGTCCATCCAAATTTTCCCTTAAGAAGTTATTAACAAATTCTTAAGAAATTCATAAATATTTAATGTAAAACACTTAGATCAATAGTTTGTCTCCTAACATAAAGGTTTTTAAAATTCATCTGAGGTAGCTAGTTCAATCCCACATACCCTATAACCTAAAACTACCATTGTACTAGAAATGCCATGCGCCTTACTGAAATAACAGCTTTGATTCTCTTCAACTAAAATTCCAGCTACAATATCTGGAAAGTCATAAAAACATTTGCAGATAGTTGGCTTTTCAACTTTATAATTCAAATCTTTATGTTGTTCTATAGTTCAACTATATATATCAACTATACACTTTTGAATGGATAGTATAAAGTCTAAAAGTGTAATTTCTATAAATCTAGTTTAATATTTGTTGGCTTTGCATTTTTAGTGTGACTTAAAAATAGTAAACAATTTCATTTTTTTGTAAATAAATAAAAGGTTTATCTGTAAGATATAAAAACTGCACTGCCCTCTTTCCTCTATATAAATAAGTAAATATGTGTGCATGTA
Source organism: Indri indri (assembly GCA_004363605.1). Classification (NCBI taxonomy): domain Eukaryota; kingdom Metazoa; phylum Chordata; class Mammalia; order Primates; family Indriidae; genus Indri; species Indri indri. Next base: position 51,733 of record RJWJ010003270.1, read on the forward strand.
TAAATAGATAGTTATAGATATAGATATGGATATAGTTCTACACTCGATTTGTTGAAAGCACTTGTGGTTGGGGTTAATTTAAATGGCTATCTCATTTTAGAATGAATTTCAGTTGTTTTATAATTCTGTATTTAATAATGTCTTAGAGACATTACAAAATCAAGCCCACAGGCATGGATGTATTCTCATTTTTTTTTTCTTGACATTCAACATACTTTTTTGCTCCTTCTGCAGATAAATGTATCTTCCACAAAATTTTTTTCCCTTTATCCTTACGTACAGTCATAATCATTCTGGTATATGTGGTGAAAGTAAAATTTTCCTCAAAGGGAAAAATCAAGAATGGTAAGTAAATCAATTACAGAATTTCCCATTGACATCTGTGATACAGGTTGAGTGAATATCTTTACCTTCCAAAAGAAAGGGTCATTTGTAGACTTTTTTTTTTTTTAAACAATTTCAACCAAATTACAAACAACTTAAAAAGCCAGTTTTAAGATCATGGGCTCCAGAGGAAGACATTCCCTGACAGCCCTCACAGGCTCCTTCCTCCATCTTTCCTCCCCCACAATTGGTGCTTTCAATGCAGTTGGAGCCTCCGCACATCACAGACATTGTTTGCCCAGTCTGACCAAGCTCTGAGCCCGGTTTTTTTCCCCTTCAAGATACTTCATGTTAACAGCTTGAGGGCGTTCAATCAGCACTGCTTTGATCTCGGCTGGAACTATAATTATTTAACATTGTTACATGGATTTCTATAATCCACCCCACCATTAAATCCCTTTTACACCCTCATCTTCAGAGGCCTAATCTGCATCTGTACACTTAGTTTGTCTTCTCTGCTGGCCTCACCAGGAGCCTGCATTCTCCCACATCCTGACTGATGCTTTTTCTCTCTCTTTTTCCCCTCTAATGAAATCATTTTTCTACAAATTGAAAACTGCAAAAATGTCTTATGTATTCGCTCTATTTTTAAGAGCTCCCTGTTGAATAGTGGTATCATCCACCATTCGCTGCAAACTTTTCCCCCAATTCTACGAAATTCATTTATACTCAGTGGATGTTTTATTAAAATAATAAGTATATATTTGATTTTTTTAAGGGAATTTCTGTAAAAGCATACAAAACAGAAAGCAGCGAAGGCGGTTTTTGGATAACACAGGAGAAAGGGTTTGGTAACATTTTGCACTTCCTTATTTCTTCTTCAGAAAGTGAACTGAACCTTTCTGGATGGGCCATAACATTGAAAGATAAAGAAAACTGATTGAAAATAGAGATCTCATGAGAACAATTCGGTGAGAATGTCTGATGAGGTCTGTGGAAGGTAAGTTCCAAGAAGAAAAGAAGAAAAAGAAAGAGAGATAAGAAGGCTATTCTGAAAAACTGGAAAGCCCTCAGAAAACCAGAGAACAGTACAGAGAAGAGAGCCCAGGAGAGAAGTGAGGATTTTGCACTGTGCTACACCCGGCATGTGTATACTCACAAAATTCATGACTGTTAGCTGATTCAAGAAATGGCTCACTTACAATGTGTTGGTTGGGCTAGGTTCTTCGAGCATGTACAAGTAGAAACTGAGAGGTAAATGCAGAATTCTGAACAAGAAAAGAATGGCAGTGAGTATGCAGTCATCTGTAGAATGGATAAGAATATTTTCCTTTTTGGAAAAAAAAATAACAATGTTAAAAGGTCAAAAATTTCCGTCACATTCCCTCACTAAGAGAAGACCTAAGACTACCTGAGTGCGCAGGAGACTTTTCATTTCACCTATATATGAAGGCTGAAGTAATGAGATTCGGCAGTTAGCTATTTATTTATTTGCTGGTTTGTTTAGAGATAAATGAATAAATATTTTGTCCTGAATTAATATGAACTCTACTTCATTTGCAAGTTTTAGTACATCATTATTATTGTAATACTACCAATAATCAATCATTAAAAAGTGATCATCCTTTTTTTCCTTTGAAGAGCACAAGATATGAAAGTTATTTTTTATATAGTTGCCTATAATGCGGATCAATTTTTAAAAAATGAATATAAGAGCAGGCTTGCAAAGACTGGCTCATTATATTTTCGGCCCATTTTGAGCATCTATCCTGAACCCTATGATTTCTCTATCCATGCAGTTATATTATCCTGGCCTCTCTTATTTTCCCATCCATGTTTTTTTATCTGCTTTAATGATTTATTCTATCATTTTATATTTCACATTTTTTATTAGTCACCTTAAATCCATTGTGGAATGAAGCTAAGCATGAGTAGCGAATGCCTAGTTATTTTTTTTTTTTTTTCATTCTGAAATATGTTAGCACCTCAAATTCAACTGAAAGACAGAGCCAATATGGTTTTATTCTATTCAAGGATATTGAATCCTATAAAAGACCCTGATTTTCTGAACAAAATAGAGATGAACTATTTCTCTGGCCATGCAAAACTTTAAAAAATCTGACATAGAAGAAGAAAGAGATTGAAGCAAAATTTTAGACAGAAAAAAAATATGGCTACAAAATAAGGATGACGACGATGATGATGATGACCCCACGCTTACCTCACTTACGCAACACTTCCTCTGTGCCAGGCACGCTTCTCATTACCTCACTTATACAATACCAAACCCTATGAGGCAGGTATATAGCACTCCTATTGCAGAGATGAGAAAGTTGAGAGGCAGAAATGTTAAGTAATTTGCCCGAATTTACTGAGCAGTCAAGTGGAGGAGCAGAATTTGAAAGCAATTTTCATGTGAGACTGTATCTCCTGTTACCCCCACTTCCCTTCCCTGGAGTTTGACATCTGTGACCTTGGTCTCTGTTCCTCATCCAGCCTCTTTCACACTCAGGAAAACCATAAGGTCAGGCTTGACTCTGTTCCCTATTAGCAATGAGAGTAGGTGAACTACCTGACTGTTCTAATACTTAACACCCTTAGCTATAAAACAGGGCTAACCTCTCTAGCCCACTGTGAGAAGTAAAGAAGGTAATTAATGATATCACTTCATGTAGTGCCTAGAATAAAGTCAGTGTCCTCTGAAGGGAAGCGGTCAGCAATATTGATCGCCACTCTCAATGGGATTAGAACCCTGGCTGAGTCACTTCTCAGTATATTACTAACTTTTTAAAGCCTCAAATCCCTCAACTGTAAAGTAAAGCACAGTGACTACAGCCAGGATGCTCAATGAATGTGGGTGTTATTAAGATTATTATGTGTGTTTTCCAGGATACAGACAGATAAATGATGCATTAAACACCGTAACCAAAAAAAAAAAAAATCATGCACTAGAAAGGAAACCTTAGATTTCTCAAAATTTTATTAAAGTATAAACTAAACAATAAACGGTTTATTTAAAAAAATAAAACATATTTCTCCTTGCTTGTATTTTAGGGAAGAAAAAAGACAGAACTCCAGTTAGGTAAAGGAATGTCAAAATATGGCAGCAAATAATAGGTGTCACAATCAAGAAGGGCTAATGTTGTGAAAAACAGAGAAATGAAATGGTGGTATACACAATCTCTGGAGTCAAGCTGCCTAATTTCAAATCCATGATTATCTGCTGTGTGACTTTAGGCAAGTTACTTAATGTTCCTATGCCTCAGTTTCCACTTTGGTCAAGATAAGAATAATACCCCTAGAGTTGTTATGGGGAAAATTAATGAGAATGTGTTTGCTATTATGTCTCTCGTGCCTAAACAGTAACTGGCACACGGTAAACTCTCAATAGTTAGGAACCAGAGACATGAATGGAAAAGGGAAAGCTAAAATATTTGCAGAAGCGGAAGCATTGCCCCAAAACAGAGTTCTATGACCTCAACATTAATTCTAGAGACTAGTTTTTATTTTGATCATTTCAAGAGAATAACACTCTGGAAAATAAATGCCTTAGGGCCTCTGATTTACTAATTTTACCTTTAAGCCCTTTTATTTGAATGATTTAGGATTTCTGAACATGACTATCAATGAGCCCAACTTGATGGCATGTCTTGAATTATATAGATTTAATATAAAATGCCCAAAGGAAATTAGGAGTATTATTAATATCATGTATTTTTAAACCATGGTTGAAATATTTCATGCATTTTTGTAAAAGTTGAATATAATGCCATATTCATTTTTTTGTATTGAACTATTTGACATTTAATTTTTTCTCATTTTGCTATGTTTACCTTTAAAAGTAAAAGATGAGTAAAACCCAGAAAGCTGAGTTAACTAACAACCTCTTCTTTAATTTTAAAATGTGCTAAAACATTCCACTATATATTAATCATGAATTATTGGCATGAAATGTTAGCCTTAAGCTATATGAGTTCCTAAAATAATTTGCTTCCATTTTCCAGACAGAAAAGCTATTTTATAGGAAATCAATTTTGCCACATAATTATAATTATGACTTTTTATGAATGAATAATTTGAGCTTTAAAAAATATCTACTTGTTCTTTATAGTCAAAGCATTTTTTTCCTATAATCCATGTGAACATGTCAAAAATGTCAAAGAAAAGGAGCATTATATATAATTGAGTGCTTTTAAAAATTAATATAAATATTTTAAAATTTAGTATAAATATGAAAATAATTATTAAATTTAATAACTTAAAGTAGTTAAAATATTTTTTTCACAATGGATAAAGCTTTTTTTTAAACAGAATAATGAAAAGTTCATTTTGGTCCTATAAACATAAGAAAACTCTTGCTTTTACTTGCTTTTACCTTGCTCGGACAAAGCAACATAGAAGCACTTCCTCCACCACTTTCAACCTATTTTCACAGTAAACATAAATACTTATTAATGATGTTGACACCTTTCATTTTACTCAAATCTTATTGTGTTCTAATCAGAATGATTGCAACAGGCTGGGGTCTAGGTGCCTCTGTGAGTCCCTGCCTCACTCTTAACCCCACTTCATACTCCGTATGATGCCTTATGAGTTATGCTCCCTTTGCCTGGGATGCTGGAATATCTTTTCCTCTCCTCTCTTTTTCCACCTCTTGAATGTTTTCATGTTGACTAAGGGAAGAGCCCTTAACTGGTCTTTCAGAGAGGAAGAGGCATCTCCTTCTCTGGTCTTCCTAAGTGTCCTCCATGTTCTTCCATGACTTGTATGCCTTCATTGGTCAGCTTGGGATAAAAATTCCCCAATTTTTCCCCAAGTAAAGCCTCTCCCTTTTGAGACCTTCTTTAATCCCCTCAATTCTCAAAAATTCCCCAAATTCCCAACAGCCAGCCCCACTTTTAAATTCCAAGATCAGTTAGGCCATTGGATTCCCTGTTTTGCTCTCTATTCCTTGGTGTCACGATTGAAAGGCTTTCAGGAAATGATTTCTCTTTCTCTACCAAGGCGATACCCAAGCAGGCTTAGCTCCTGTACAACCTGTCATGGTGGCCGCCTTAGGTGGCAGGGTTCCTCTCACTTAATTCACGTGCACACCTCAGATCAGCCATTCTTTCCTATAGCAGGGCCTCAGGGAATACCTGCTAGTCCCACAGGGGGTCTACATTCAGGAAAAAAGGGTGGGGAAATAGCCCTTTCTCTTAAAGCCTAAGGCCCTAGTGCTGAGTCTGGTTCTGTCTGCATTCCAGAAATCTTTCTTTGGTGTCTTTTCTCTGGTATCTGACTTTGGTTATTACCACCCCAATCCACCCTATCATGGACTGAATTGTGTTTCTCCAAAATTCCTATGTTGAAGTCCTAATCCCCAGTGTGACTGGATTTGGAGATATGACCTAAAGGAGGTAATTAAGGTTAAATGAGAACGTAAGTGTGGGATCCTAATCCAATAGGGCTGGTATCCCTATAAGAAGCAGAAAGAAGACATACTAGGAGTCCTCGCACATAGAGCAAAAGCCAAGTGAGGATATAAAAAAAAGGTAGCTATCTGCAAGCTAGGAATAGAGTCCTCACCAGAAATCAAGCCCTCTGGCACCTTGTTCTTGGACTTCCAATGTCCAGAACTGTGAGAAAATAAATCTCTGTTGTTTAGGCTACCCAGTCTGTGGTATTCTGTTACGGCAGCCTGAGCAGACTACCACACAATCCAGCTGGGGGGAAAAGTAGTGGATTGGTCCACTGCCACACAGACAGCCCCTAGGGTACATATGCAAATGAGCCTCCCACCTCCTTCCAGTATTTTGAGATCCCCAAGATCCAACACAGGGAGGGGAGTATTCATCACAAATTCACAAAGGGCTCCCACACCCAGTTTGGAAGGCCCTCCTTCCTATTTGCCTCATATTTGCATAATTAAGAATGGCCGTTCAAACGACTTTTATAAAAAGAAAACAGTTTGAAGACTATTTGTTCTATGAATGGTTACAGTATTAGAAATGGTAAGCATAATTTTTAAAAATGTTATTTCCATCACCCAATTAAGAAACTGTTGCTTCAATCACATTACTACAATTATTGTTTAATGGCAGGCGGACCCAGTGTTCTCCTTTTATTCAATTTACATGGTAATGAAAAATGCCCTCTACTGAGGAATATGATAATTTTCTTGGAAAACATCTAATTTAAAGACAAAATTGGTAGAGGGATCTGAAAGAGCAAACACTTGAAAGAAAATGCTTTCTTCTGTCTTTTCTTTCGTATTTGTCTTTGCTTTTTCTTTTAATTGCTTTTATAGAAAAAATATAACTAGAAATACCATAAAATTAAATAATACATTGTTTATTACAAATGCATATTGAAAGTAAGCATTGTTAATCTCAGATACTCAATCATTTTCATGTCCTCTGGCTTACAGCCTACTTAATTCTGTGGGAAAAAAACATGCTTCCATCCTTGTTAGAATATACTCATGTATTTGCTCTTTTTTGCTTTAGTTTACATTATTAATATGTTAAAAAATGTAAAAATATTAATATAAAAAAGGTAATGGAGAAAAACTAAAGAATTTATTAAAATTCCATTCAATAAGGAAGGTTTGAAACTGTTTTCACCTGGGGAGTCAGTTGAAATGATTGTGTTAGCATCAAGAGATTCTCCCACGAAAACAAAAAAATCAATCTTTGTTTCTTTGTGTTTTGGCCCAAATATAAACTTACATGTAGCACCCAATAAATAAGTTCTTTTCTTTACTTTCCTGTATGTGAAAATGTGTTAATATTTAAAAAAAATAAATATATGCAGCACTTTGCAATTTTCTTTTAACTACACCTAAGATATGGTCCACAGAAATTCTATCAAGGACTCTGATGTTAGCAAGAAGGCTCAGACTACCTCCCTTTAACCTACCTTACTTATCCCTCCCAAACTCTCCAAGAACTTCCAAGAGTAGAGCCAGACTCAATTTCAAACACCAAGAAACATCAGTTAGGAACCAGGCACCCTGCTTTGCTGCTGGATTTCCAGAGGACAGCCTATGTTATAATACAATTAGGTTTCTTTGTGCTTTCTTTGTTGACCTTATACCAAACTCTTCTATTGTTGCTTTTTTAATAGTTTGTAGATGTAACAGATCTTCAACAGATTCAACAGATTCTCATCCGTGACTCCCAGAAACAGTAGTCTCCTTTGTCTTTCAGAGTCTCTCCCTTCCTCAGGTGTGACAGTGATGGGAAGGATAGCGCCTTCCAGGTAACAGGTCTAACTGGAAAGTGGAGGCTTCTATGCAGGCAAAATGGCAGCAAGAGTACAACACATGCTATGGAATTAGATTTTGCAAAAAAGCATAAACATTTTCTATCAATCAATAACAACTGAAAGTGGGTCCAATGTGAATTTATCACACTTCTTGGGGTCACTTGAAGACATCATTATTGCCTGTGCTATCTCATCAGCATTCTGTCTTATCCCTTCTCCCTGTGGGCAAACAGGTCCATCAGCATCTTTCCCACCATGCAGCCCACTTTGCAGTGGATGTCCTTCCTCTACTCTTTCCTACTACTGCATACTGACTTGCCTCCACCACTGTGCCCACAGCAAATTATTTTAATTATCTCATCATTTGCCTATCTTCTCCTTTGTACTATGAGCTTTCTGAATGTAGTCTAAGTCATCTTTTTATCCTTGGAGCCTAGTGCATAGTTCTTCTTCAATAAATGTGTGAACTAATTAAATTAATTAAATCAATGTAGGTCTACAAAGGTGCAGGGGAAGAAGTACAAGATCTGGCAAGCCTATGCAAATGAATGAGCTGCAAGCTCCAAGTATCAATCTTAGAAACAAGTATAGGAGTTATTATCAAGACGAAAACATAATAATCCCAGGCCCAAATCTGCTACTGAGGTTGAACGAACAACAAAAATAACAATAACAAAATATGGACTGTTATCTGTTTGGATACTGAAAAGGAAGAGAAAGCACACCTCTAGTCCATATAAAATGTACAGTACAAATGTATATAGTATATTATATTACTATCAAATTTAACATATCAATTACATTAAAAGTAATGAACCTCAAGAAAATCATGAACTGTTTGGTAAACCAAAAGTATTGGCAGACAAAGGTTGAAATGATAAGATTTAAAAGAAATGAAAGAAATGTATTAATAGTATGGAAAGCCAGAAGACGTGGTAGGGGCAGGAAACAAGAAAACATTTTAAAAATAATTTGGAAAAGTTAATGGATAGTAGATTCAGAATAGTTTAACATAGGAATACAAATTTCTCTGGAAGCATACTTCTAAATTCAGAAGTTTGGAAAATTCTTACGCAGAAATAAGTAGTTAATGGTAATGACTAATTGTATCAATGAACAGATAGTTTCAGAAAGGTTCAAATAGTTTATATATTCATTTGCCAACAAAATTTATTTATTTTATACATTTATCTATCAAGGATGGTTATTTACAATAGCTAATTTCATACTCTTGCCTTTCCCTGTCTCTTCAACCTATTATAGTCTGCTTTCTGCCACCAGAGCTCCATGAAAGAGTGATAGTTAAAAACCACTAATGTCTTCAAATTACTAAATCAAGGAACTCTAAATCTCAATCTTGACCTCTCAGCACCATCTAACCCAGGCATAGCTCCCTCCTTCTTAAAAAAAAAAAAAAAAAAAAAAAAAATCACACATTCTCCTGGTTTTCCCCATCTCCTCTGGCCACTGCTTATCAGTCTTCCTTGATGACTCCTCTTCCTCTATCCTTCCGCTAGAGATAGGAGCTCTTTAAGCTTTGTTTTGGAGCACTCTTATTTATATTCCCACCCTTGGCAATTTCATCTACTCTCATGAATTCCAGTGCCGTACACACTGCTGACTCTCCAATTTACGTGTCTACACCACACCTTTCCTCCAACCTACTGGCCTATATGACCGATGTTCTACTCAATACCTCCACTTGGACATCTTACGGAAACTGAAAACTCAACATATTAAAAATCCAACTCATCATCTTAGCCCCAAATGTGCCTTTCCTTCAGTCTGCCTTACTTTAGTGAATGGCATCAAAATATTCTAAGTCAAGCAAGCCTCATATAATCACACCCTAAAATAAAGTGTGAGCCACTTTAACATTTTGATAAGACTATTGCATTTCTATTGTTCTTCTAAGCCATTCTCCACACAGCAGTTAGAGTGGTTTCTTTTTTTATTCTCAATCCAAATATGAGTGTGTGACTTCTCTGCATAACATGTCTTCACACTGGTCTTGAATTTAAATCCAATAACAGTATTGCAGGCTACAGGGCCCTGAAGAATCTGAACCCTGCGTACTTTACCAGCTTCATCTTTCACCACTCTCGTTTGTCTTTCTTAGCTCCCATCACAGTGGCCTTGAATTCACTTTCCTTCTCATGACAAGGGCTTTGAAAATGCTGCATATTCTTCCTACGTTATTCTTTTTTTTTTTCTTTTTTTTTTGAGACAGTCTCACTCTCTTGCCTGGGGCGAGTGCCGTGGTGTCAGCCTAGCTCACAGTAACCTCAAACTCCTGGGCTCAAGCAATCCTACTGTCTCAGCCTCCCGAGTAGCTGGGACTACAGGCATGCACCACCATGCCCGGCTAATTTTTTCTATATATATTTTTAGCTGTCCAATTAATTTCTTTCTATTTTTGGTAGAGACAGGGTCTCGCTTTTGCTCGTGCTAGGATTACAGGCATGAACCACCGCGCCCGGCCCTCTTCCTAGGTTATTCTAATGCCATTCTACTTTCCCCTAATCCTACGGTCTCTCCAATTAATAATGCATTTTTCTCTTTCAGATCTCAACTTAAATATTAACTCTTTATACTCCTTTTACCTAGTCTGTAGTCTCTAAATCGAAGTTGAGTATTCCCTATCTGAAATGCTTGGGAGCAGAAATATTTCAGACTTTAATTTTTTTTTTTAATTTTGAAATGTTATTATTACTGGTTGAGCATCCCAAATCATAAAATCTGAAACCCAATATGCTTCAATGAGCATTTCCTTTGAGAACTACATCGACACTCAAAAAGTTTCAAATTTTGGAGCATTTTGGACTTCAAATGTTCAGATTTGAGATGCACAACCTATAACAGGGACCTGGGATCCTTGGAGAAATGGCTGACCCCAGGTTTAGAGCAGAAAACTAACAAGATGAACCTATGGCATTTCATCATACCAGAAGGTAAAGGAGCTATCAAAGTCTTTTCTGTTCATGTCAAAAGGTCTCAGAAACTACCTTGAGTTCTGAGTCATTTCTGGAGGTTGAGGACACTGATTCATTGTCCTGAAAATTGGTAAATAATGAGAAAGAATTAAGCACTTATCTTCCCTTTTCTTTTTGAACATTATTTACGGGTAACCAAATAGTGGATAAGGGAAAGATTTTGATAAGATAATAATTTCAGCTAATAAATAAGAAATGATAAAATGTGAAAACAACTATTTTGCAAGTCCTATAGATATAATGGATCCCGGCAATAATTATTAGGTGAAAAGTTGATCAGGAACTTTACAAAGACTTGATCAGGCTGAAAACATTGTGATATCACTATAAGTGGGACATCCAGTCTTTATGTGCCCACATAAGCAACAGAAAGCATCCAACAATGCATATATAGTATTGTTGCCTACAATATTAAACCTAAATTTACTCAAAGATCTAGATTTAACTACCAATTTACAAGAAACATGGGGTATAAAAGAACATGTTACACAACACTACCAGGATGTAATCTACCAAAGTTAGAATGTCAAAATTTCTCCAGGACTAATTAATTGGTTTCAATAAATAAGTGTGTGTCAGGGGTGAGTGCTGGGGGAGGAAGACTGCTATCCATTCAAAAAGACTTGAAAATCATGTCAACCAATATATGGAACTTTGCTGAAGCCTGATTCCAACAAACTAACCATAAAGACATGTTTCCAGGTAACTGGGGAAACTTGAAAATGAATTGAGTTTTTGACAATATTAAGAATATTTTTACATGTTATAATGGTATTGTGGTTATGCTTAAAACAAAAGTCCTCAGCCTGAGCAAGAGCGAGACCCTATCTCTACAAAAAATAGAAAAATTAGCCTGGCATAGTGGCATACACCTGTAGTCCCAGCTACTCAGGAGGCTGAGTGAGGCTTGAGGATCACCCGAACCCAAGCCTTTGAGGTTGTAGTGAGCTATGATGACGTCACTGCACTCCACCCTTGGCAACAGAGTGAGACCCTGTCTAAAAAAAAATAAAACCCAAAACAAAAGTCCTCATTTATTAGAGAGACATACCAAAGCACCTATGAGGGAAATGACATAATTTCCAGGATTTGCTATAAAATATTCAAGAAAAAATTTTAGAGGTAATTGATGAAGTCAGATTGGCAAAAAGTTGATAACTTTTGAAGTTGGGTAATGGCTACATAGAGATTCATTATACTCTTCATCTTATGCATATTTGAAACATTGCATGTTAAAGTATAAAAATAAAAACAAATTAAGTTAAAAATGATTGTTCATCATAGAAGTCATTATTTTCCTCCAGACTGGGCTAGCCCCACCACTGATAATATGGTTTTATGATATCATTTATGTTACTTCTATAGAACCACCTTCATATATGCAGTAAGCACTCAAAAAAATGCATTATTATTACAATTTTCACTTTCTGGTAGAGCATAAACTCTCTGAAGTAGAGACCACTCTATATTATTTACAGCTATGTATCCTAGGCCCCAGCCACAGGTTGCTTATGGCTAATACTCAGTATGTAGTTAAAAACATAAACGTTTGCCCCAACTATCTTGTGTACCCAATCAATATTGCCCTTATAAATAGTCTTCTAGTAATTTAATTCCAAATTTGTGGCACATTAATATCAAGTGTATATATCACTATGTGCCTATTTTTAATTTCTGTGTTTTTAAACTGGTTCTAGATTGGGCATGGGGACCCATTCCTGTAGCCCCAGTGTTTGGGAGGCCAAGGCGGGAGGATTGCTTGAGGCCAGGAGTTAGAGACCAGGCTGGGCAACATAGTAAGATCCTGTCTCTACCAAAAAAAATTTAAAAATTAGCCTGGAATGGTGGTGCACACCTGTAGTCCCAGCTATTTGGGAGGCTGAGGCAGAAAATCACTTGAGCCCAAGAGTTCAAGGTTACAGTGATCTATGATCACACCACTGCACTGCAGCCTGGGTGACAGAGCCAGACAATGTCTCTTAAAAACAGAACAAAACAATTTCTAATGCATGTCACTGTGTTGCTCTTTATTTATTTTTCTGAGCCCACTTAAATCTTTTTTTGAACCAGACAAAATAAACACAAATAATTACAAGGTTTGGTTGTTCTTTCTTTCAGCTTTTCAGATATGAGAGTCAATCATATTTTTATGTATATTTTCAGGGCACAACACTGAGTCAAAGAAAATAATCAATGCCAATAATCCTATGTCAAAATAAATATTCAATGCATACATTTTAATGAAAGAGGTTATAAAAAGGATGGCAAAGATGTTTTTTATATGCCTATTCCTATTGACTAGTAGTGTCTTCCTGAAGTGCCCTATTGAGAAGAATTCAAAGCTGAATTACAGCTCCGTGGGAAAGAGTACAGTAAAAGCCCTATTACTGGACACAACTGGGTGGTTAGTTATTTTATTTGGCTGGCTGTCAAAGTAGCCAAACCATGGAATTATTTTTTAAAACAGCATTATAAGCATTATATTTTAATTTATAATATACAAAAACGTCAAACTTTGACATAGGGTCTAGATCTTTTATTTGTATATAGACCAACTGATCGGTGTTCCGTTTACATAAACAACATTCAAATGCTTCATCTAGGGTTTCAAATTTGTTTCATTAGAATGGAGTGAGAGTGTAAAAGTTCTCACAAAGCTGTCTAAGTGAAGTTTCTTTCAATATTTTTTATATTTTTTCCCAAATTCTTAAAATTTCTTTGCCCATATCTAATATTTTAACGATTTTCCTTTATCCAATTTTTTGAAGGTTTCAACACAGTTTCCTTTGAAACAATATATCTTTTCTGTGAACGTATTTCATTCATTTAGATAATATCTAAAATCAATTAACAATTACAGTAAGAAGTACACCTGGCAAGCATACAAGTGACTACCCATGTGATTCCTTTCTAACTTGCAGCTCCTATATTAGTTTGCAAGGGCTGCCATAATAAGTACCACAAACTGGGTGGTTAAATAACATAAACACATTGTCTCACAGTTCTGGAAGTTAAAGGTTCAAGATCAAGGTGTTAGCAGGGTCGGTTCCTTCTGAGGGTGGAGAGGAAGAATCTGTCCTATCCTCTCTTCTAAGTTCTGGTGGTTTACTGGCAAACTTCGGCTTTCCTCTTTCCTTGGCATGTAGAAGTATTACCCTGATCTCTGTCTTTATCTCCACATGGCAAATATTCCTTTGTGTCTCCCAAAGAACATCAGTCATATTGGATTAGGGGCTCGCCCTACTTTAGTATGGACTAATCTTAACCAATTATATCTTCAACAATATTATTTCCAAAAAACAGCACATCCTGAGGTATTAGAGGTTAGGACTTCAACATAAGAATTTGGAGAGTACAGAACTCAACCCGTAACAGCCTCAATCACTAAGTTTTAAGGAGGGATGGAAATTGTAGTTTAGTTAAGGAAGTTTGCCACGGGAGCAGGGTGTAGGGCTGAAAAGAATGTGTTATGTATTTTGGGGACCATAATATATTTATAAAATTTGACATTGTATCCACTTTTCAGTAGCGTGTTTGATGAAAAGGTCATTGCAAGGGAAGGTCCAAAGAAAATTAATCTCAAATTCATTATCCTTTAACTGAATTTCTCAATTAAACTTATGTAAACAAACTGAAAACTCTAAAACAAGCCATTGTCTAAATACACTTAATTCTCATTCTTATACAGCTGAAGAAGTATAAACAAAAAGAGTAATAATAAAGTGGTATACTTTATGCAGTTCTTTACGACTCAAAGAAGTTAACTGTCTTTCCAAACAACCGGCCTTTTTTTTTCTTTTAGTTGTATTTATGTCTGTCCTAATTCTACATGAGAGTGCAAACTAGAGTAAGGAAATAAAATAAAGAGAACTTTTTCTTACCATGTTCATGTGACATTCTGTTGTACAAAGAGTAAGGCTTTCATCTTTTAATCCAATATCCACTTAACTACACTACAGAAGATTTATTTTTACCCCCTCTTGTTTCATAAAGGGCTCAAAAGTCTACAGAAATTTTTGACACTTCGTTATAATATTTTTCTGAGTCCCCAACATACACACACACACACACACACACACACACACACACACACACACTCCTCCCTGCCTCATTTTCATATGGACACAAAGCATTGAGATAAAATGATGGTTCATTATAGTGGTACAGAGCTCTTATCTTCATCCGGCAAGAGTCATTTCCTTCCAAAGATTGAAATGCAAATGTGAAAATTAATGATAACTGCATTATCTGATAGCAGAGATAATACCAATTCACTGTCAGAGTAATACACAGTCATTCTAGGATTTCCTCCACTTCTCACAATATTCTTCTTACTGTCAGACTATATCTATGGTTAACTATGTTTCATAGGTTTCTGTTAATTTACTTCAAATGGCATTTCCCAGATCTTATATCTACCACATTTTCCCAATCAAAAAGGAAACGAAATCAGAACTGTAATCTTCAAGCCCTTCTTTGGACTAGTAAAGACGAGGAAAAAAAAAAAAAAACTGTCTCATTAAGTATGTGCTCCTACCTCACGGTGGTCTTGTAGCTACCATTCCACTTTATGCAAAACACTCCCCATCTTCCCAGTTTAATTTAAGGCACAAAGCAGAACTTGGCCTGTCATTCTACATGTATCCATAACGTCGAACGATGATGGCATGAAGCAACTCCTTTACAGATTTGTTGACCAATTTTTAGCCCAGATGCAACAAGTACACACGTCTGATTTTATCTTCAACATTTATTCTTGAAAATGTATTTACATTAAAAATTCTTTATTTTGACTCATGTTTTAAATCAGGTGAAACAGAACATAGTGAACACAATCTTATGATTATTTTTACGTAGCAAAATCATTTTGTAAAATTAACTCGCTGCACTAATGTTTAACGGGGACTTATCACACGGAAGGCCGTGTGATGACTATTATGACACAATTGCCAAACTGATAATAAAAGTAATATTAAGAGGGATTTATTGAGCTCCATACTTTACTTGTAATATCTCATTAATGTGGTAGCTATTATTATTAGTCCAATTTTGTAAACAAGGAAACTAAGGCCTTAGAGTATTAACAGCTTATTCAAAATAACATAACAAATAAGTGGCAAAGTCAAGATATAAACAGAGGAAATGTTTTTGGTCTTCTCCATTCCTCATACTACCCCAAAATAATTTACCTCTGATGGATACTCTGATTTCGATTTATCAAAGCAGCAGAAAATGTTAATGTTCTATAATATATAATGCAAAAAAGATTCCTAATGTCATTCTATTAATGCATCAAATCATCAAGATAGAGTTTGATTTTCTACTTTATTTTTACTGAAATGGCCCTTAACATATAAATAGTAAAATCTAAGTAAATAAAAGTATATACTCGAAACGTTTATGTCAAAGAATCTAAATAACTGCTTGCTTAAAAAAACTTTTTTAAGAGGCAGAGTCTTGCTATGTTGCCCAGGCTGGAATGCTGTAGCTATTCAAAGGAACAATCCCATTTCTAATCAGCAGAGGAGCTGACCTGCTCCATAACCGACCTGGGCTGTTTCTTCTCTCCTGACGCAACCTGGTGGTCCCCTGCTCACAGGAGGTCACCATACTGTTGCTAAACTTAGCGTGGACACCCAATCAGCGTAGTGCGCTACAGCCTAGGACTCCTGAGCTCAAGCGATCCTCCCACCTCAGCCTCGCCAGTAGCTGAGACTACAGGCTCATCCCGGGCATTCGAAATTTGGTATCTGTGTATGTTTGCATTAATATACATTAATTGGGGAAATATGTACTTATCTGTACATTTGAGTAACAGGATATTTTATTATTGCTCCTAGAAATTTCAATTATAACTGTTGTAAACCTGATGGCAACACCTAGATTCATTAAATATCATATCAGAGAAATCAATTATTCACTATTCCCAAGTGCAAAAAGAAGTAACCATGTTTTAATAAGTAATCCAGAAAATTAGCATACTTAAAATTTAGGTAAGATGTGATTTTGAAGGTCATTATTTTATGGAGGTAGATGATAGATTTATACAGATTTATCTTTGCCATCAAATTGGTATTAACTGATCAATACCTAAGTGCACATATAGTAATAACATTCATCGGGTATCGGGCAGATGGGAGGGGGAGGAGGGGATGGGTATATTCACACCTAATGGGTGTGGTGTGCACTGTCTGGGGCATGGACACACTTGAAGCTCTGACTCGCGTGGGGCAAGGGCAATATACGTAACCCAAACATTTGTACCCCTGTAATATGCTGAAATTAAAAAAAATTAAAAAAAAAAGATTTATCTGAATTCTCTACCCCAAGTCTCCTCCTAAATCTAAGTACGTAAGTCAGCACTCCATATTTTCGCCATAGAATGTGGTTCTAAGGATTTTCTTGGAAGAGAGAGCCAGGGATGTAAACACTGTTTTCAAAATAAGATCAATATTCCAACTGTTAGGCAGTCTGAGAGAACAGAGTGAAAAGTGTTTAACAAAGTTCAGTCCTGGCTGGGCACGGTGGCTCACGCCTGTAATCCTAGCACTCTGGGAGGCCGAGGCGGGCCGATTGTTTGAGCTCAGGAGTTCGAGACTAGCCTGAGCAAGAGCGAGACCCTGTCTCTACTAAATTAGCTGGACAACTAAAAATATATAGAAAAAATTAGCCAGGCATGGTGGCGCATGCCTGTAGTCCCAGCTACTCGAGAGGCTGAGGCAGAAGGATTGCTTGAGCCCAGGAGTTTGAGGTTGCTGTAAGCTAGGCTGACGCCACGACACTCTAGTCCGGGCAACAGGGTGAGACTCTGCCTCAAAAAAAAAAAAAAAAAAAAAAAGTTCAGTCCTAGGGTAAGGGAAGGCCGCTGTCATTTAGCAAGTCCCACTCTCTCCCAAGCTCTACACTAGGTATGTTGTAAACATCATCTCTTTCAAATCTCATCCTTATAACAGTGTTTTGAGGTAGTTATTATTATTCCCATTTTGAAGAAAAGGAAACTGAGGACTGGCTGTTTAACATGCCAGAAATAACAAGGCCATAAGAGTCAGCATGGGAGAGTAAACACAGACCTGTCTGACTCTAAACTGCGTACATTTTCTTTTATAGTTTCGACCATGTTCTACATTCTAGTCTAGAGATGCTTACTTACTGCGTCAGTGACCCAAATACAGTATGTGAATAATTAACGAAGGCTAAAGGAGAGAAATGGCATCAAAAGAGGAGAGTGTGAACAGCCCCATGCTACACCTTTAGAACTCTCCCTAGCACTTTTCACAATTATTAGTGAACAATAAATGCATGGTAAATATTTATTGTATATTACATGTATAAGAATATTGGTAAACCAAAGAACTTGTGAGGGTGATAAAACATGGAACTTGTGAGGGTGATACAAGGAAACGAGATGTTTACTTAAAAATAAGATAAGTGATATATGTAAAATATAGGCAAATAGAGATAAGAAGGCAGAATAGTGAAAACCAAGTACTATATGAATTATATTCCAAGCAAGGAAGTATCAGGGTAATTTTTTTAAAAGCAAGAAAGAACAATGAAATTTAAAAATAGATGTGTGAAATACTGAAATAATGAGGTAATGACTTTTGTATTGGCCTGAACCTTATTGGCTTAGTCTGTGTCTAGTTGTCTATTCAGATTGTGAAAAATTCATAGGAACTTGAAGGAATATTTAAATAAGAATCACAAACATTTAAACATTAAAGAATTTCACCATAGAAATGTTTACATGTAAGATAATTTTTCTAAAGATTGTTTAGGTTCCATCTAATCATAAGAGCTAACAAAGGTGTGAGCAATTGCGATTGCTAAGTGGACCTTTTAGTTAAATAACAAATAAGAAAAAAAATTTTTACACTGTGGAATTTGCATTTGATAAAAATAGAACACTTCAGATAGGAGTTGATTCATTATTGAGTTGAACCATTAAGAAAGGTTGTGGAGTCGTCTTCCATCAAACTTTTTAAAAATAAGATAAATCCTGATCCATCTTAAACGATGTCAACTCTATATCTCAAATTCTTTAGATAATTTCCTAGTCCTTTGATTCTGTTCTATTTTTAGAGAAAACTGTCTTTCTTGGGGTGACTGTCAGAGTGGGAGGGCCTTAAAAATAAGAGACCTTGAAATCGCACCTGGCTCATGATTTCATATCTTAACCAATAATTTGTGGTTAAACTCAAAACTAAATTAGTATTACAAAAACTCAAATTAAATTAGTATTACCCTTTGTTGTATCAGATGCACTACTGGGCATTAAAAACCGTTCGGAAGAATTTTTAAAGGTTCTGTTTTAGGATTCAGCAATTCCTAAGGCATAACAATGATCATTAGCATTTTATGTGTATGATCTGATTTAACTCTCTAAGAGTTGTTAAGATTATTTTCTATAATTTACAAATGCAAACACAGCCACAGAGAGATTAAGCAATCTGTCAACTCTCCCAGGTAATGAGTCTCAAATCCAGAATGTGAATCTATATCCACACAATCCAGAGCCCGTTTTCTATCATGCTTTGAAAATGTCACCAAAAGCTGGATAATTTTCTCTCCTTAATATAGTTGGAAAGTGCCAATACTGTTGTGTGAATAACAAAAATTTGACTAATACTATTGAAATAATTGCTATTCTCTCATTAGCAAAAATATAAAAATGGCCCCCTACTTTCTCCTGTATCTCCCGATTGAAGGAAATCAGCAATATTCTACCTTGAAAAGTAATAAATATTTAAGAGGTATTCTTTTGTTATGAATCAACCTCAACTCAAGGAGTTTCACAATAATAAAACCCATTTTTTGGTAAGTACCTACTGAGACAAATGTGTTATTGATTTTATAGCACACAAGGAAAAAATTTCCTTGTAGGCATAATTGCTTAGGGATACACCTTTTCCCCTAAGGTTTTGACATATCCACGTGTGCCCCAGAAAAGAGTGTAAAGATTCTCACCAGTATCAACTAAACACAATTACATAAAATCAAATACCTAAAATAAATTTCAGTGAAAATCGAAAAAAAAAATCTCATCTTGAACGGCAGAATCATTCTTTACCTTGCTCACCCTCTCTCCCCATCTTTATTTTTTTTTTTGGAAAACTTACAGAAAAGGTGTCATTGGGTGTACAGAATGTGTTCAGCAATTTGTCATGCCCTAAAGTTGCTCACTTACTCCTAAGTAACTGGGGAAGCTGTGGGCCTCAGGTATAAACAAAGGGGAAACCTACCCGCAACATGCCCCATCACGAGAGCAAGTTGTTAATAGCTTGTACCTCTTTGTAAGCAGGCATATCTGAAAAGCCATTTAATCTAATTTTAAATGTAAAAATCTTTTAAATAGCATATACATACTCAATTCCATGAACAAATAAATGTCAGATATAAAGTTCACCCACTCTTTTTAAGTGTAACCCCCATGACAAAGCTAAGATTTCTCAAAGATTTCTTTCCTATTTTTTTTAAGTCAAGGAAATTCTTCTTCACATTGAGAAGACAGAAGCATTATGCAACAGTTGAAAATGCCAGAAGTCTATATTTTCTTTCACAGTCTTAAAATGTGGCAGTGTGGTTACTTTAAATATAATACATTTTGATCTAAAATCTTGTATAGCATTATGCTATAGTATACAGAATACAAACATTTGTGTGTATCATGAATAACATTAGAAATGACATCATAATAATCAGATATACTGTATCTTCATTTTTGTTTGCATTATATTTTCCAGCTGCTGGTTTCAGAAAATTACTGCTGGAGTTCCTCTCTTCTTCACGCACAGCAGACAGCAATTTGCAAAGTCATGCAAGGGTGAAAATGTGATTGAAATATAGGGATCTTTCTTAATGAAAAATGTTACTGCTTTGAAAATTATGGCTAAAACTATTTCAAAACTCACTTATATCCTTAAACCTTATGACATAATAGTCTCCATTTATAAATGTACCATCAATGGTAAATTACTTGGCAACAAATACAAAGATGTTTTTTTCCACACACTACTTATGAACATTATGTATTTACATAAAATTATAAATTATATTAGTGTTTGAGTATTTCGATCAGCGTTTTTCTTGAAATGAATAAATGTCAGGATCTTGAATATCAAATTTAATTTTACTCATAAAAATGAAAATGTTGCCAAAACGTTGAATCAAAAGGGGAGCATGTTTTGTGTTTTCTACTTCTAAATACATATTGAGGTTCAATCTATGACTTGCAACATGACTAAACTAAAAGCAATAGTTTTTTGAAGTATTATGATTAATATTTCTTACTTGTTTATAAGCTTTCGAATTGTGCCCAATTTGAATTAGGATACAGCTTAATGATTCTCTGTTCAAAGAAAACGCAAGTAGAATTAACTAATTCTATATGAATATGAAAGAAAAAAATAATGGAGGCTTCAAGCAGAGGTATTTTATTTAATAAAAATATAAAAATATTTTTAAAATAATGATATTCCCTTAAATTCCCATATAACCAGCACACACAAAAACTTTCTTTTTTTTTTTTTTTTGCAAGCTAACTATGTTTAAGGAAAAGAAATGTGAATTCTTAACACTAGCAACAAATGGTTGAATTTTAAATTTTCTGTCCTACCTGGTCCATCCCAGTCATCTGTCTCAACTCCAGGTGGCCCTGGTTTCTCTGACTGTGTGTCCCCATCTGATTCTGCTGTCTCTTGGATTCTCTCATCATCACCTGGAAAACACCAACACAGAGAGAGAGAAAGAGAAATGAGCAAAGTCCTCTATTTCACATTCGAATCCTCACAGAGGTATGTCCTTATCAGATATCTAATTATAGTTTTGTCATTATACTGCCAAATGTCCATGATCAATCATTTTGATATCTATTGTGGCTTCATAATAAAGAAAATCAGTATTAGTTATCAATAACTAAATAAAGTACTATAAACAATAAAGAACATTTCATATAAAATTTCCTTTGGAATTATTAATGTTATTAATAAGAATAAAATCAAACAGCAGTTTAAAATTTTTCTAGGACTCTCAATGCAGAAAAACTTAAATCATTTATTTCCTAATTATAGTTTTTATAAAGATAAGATATAGCAGAAAAAAATTAAATATCTTAGGGTAATACATTTTTATGTTTTGGGTTGAATTTAGATTATTTTGAAGATGACTTTTATTTTTCCCCAGCTTCATGCTTGCTAAAACTTGGTCTTATTTCTTTTAAAAATGGAGTATAATAAGGTCATAATTAAATGATTAGCCAGTGATTCAAATTTTTACAACACACGAAGATATAGAGCTACACTTGTACTTGAATAAGTGCAGCCAGTTTCCACAATTTTATGCCATCATTTTCGTATTAAAAAAAAAACTGCAATATTCTGAGCAAAAATATAGTTATGGCAAAGGAGAATCATTTTAACAATGCAACCATATTCTAAAAGTAAAGATTCTAATTAATGAGTACCTTCATTTTAAGTGATAATATAACAAAGTATGTGCTGTTTTAATGAAAAGTAATCCACTTTAACATGGTATGCAGGTAAAATTATAAATAATACCTAACTATAAATGGTAACGGAGACCAAAAAACAACATATAGAAAATGTCAAGACAGAAATAAAATGAATACCAAAATCACAGCAACTATAGCTTGAATCTAGTAATGCTAACATTTTTAAATTAAATTGCTTGTCTGTCTAGCTTTTTCTAAAGTATTCAATAACTATTTCCCACACAGTTGCCCAAATCATCTCTAATGGTACTTAAGTCTTTAGATGATTATACCAAAAAATACACTGAATTTTTATAATTTTCAAAGTAACTTAAGAAAATACAAAAATGTCAGGAAATCATTATTACTATAAATGACATTAATGTGATGTTAATATGAGTTTTGAACTTTAAACTCAATAAATTTTATATCCATTTCTATACATAGCTTCATAAAATGAATTTTAAAAATCAGAATAAAGGTAAAGAGAAGGAATGTAGAGACCTAGTGACAGCTCTGTTGAACTGAAGAGCATTGGCTCTGATGAGTAATAAAGAATAAAATACATAAACCACACCACTGAACCCCATCTTTGGAATCGAAACCTCTCTGGAAGTTGAGTTATCTCTTCCTTTCAGAGTGACCAGAATGAATACCAATGAAATTCCCTCCAGAAAATATTTATTGAGCATCTACTGTGTTTAAAGAATTGTACTAGGTTCATTAGGATATATACAAAAAATGACAGCTCTTTTTTGAAAATACAAAAACCACTAAAGCGAGTAAGTTCACAAATGAAAGTCCAAGACAAGGTCCAAGTATCTTAAAAAAGGCATAAAGTCTTGGTAATAAAACAAGAGTTTTATTTTCTGTGCTACTCTTTGCAGGTCACATAGAAGAAAAGAGCCACAGCAACCAATTATCTCATGAAGATCAGGGGACGAGTTCTGCTCTCACTTCTCAGACACAAGCCGGGCTGGTCCTCAGCTCGCACACACAGGTAGGTTCTATGGCCTTTAAAATATTAAAAAACTGCTAGACCCGAACTAACCAAGTGCCTGCAGACTGCCTCTGCCTACTCTAGTCTCTCCCTAGTGAGTCTCGTCCCACTTCCCCCAATCCAGAAACCAGGATTAAAGCCCGGTCAGCAGGAGGTTTGTGGCATCTGCTCTGACTGGTCAGATCCCAGGCTGTGTCAGTCATTAATTACTTTGAACATCATCCTTGTATATATGTAAGTACTGAACTAATGCTATGTACGCATACTGGCATAACTGGAATCATAATGATAACTCTGGTGGAGAATTTACATCTCCCATGAGCTGGATATTCTCTTTTGGACCCTTCTTGCTGGTCCCAATCCACTCTCTTCCCTCTCTGTCCTGTTTTGTGTCCCATGGACTCTGCACTTCTATGGATTCCGTCACTGTGGCTCCTTGTCCTCTGATTTCCAGTTGAGTTCAGCCAATGGAGGCACTAGTAGCATTTTAGAGGATCAGGAGGCACAAGGAGAGAGGTATCAGGTATGTATCCCTCAAGCCCTTCCTCCCTGATGGTCTCAAATTGCTAGCAGTGGCTGCACTGCAGAATTAAAGCTCTTGTTCTGTGTCCCCACCTGCTACCCCCATGCTCCCGCATCAGCAGCCCCTCCACGCACACCTCTGCAGACCAGAAGTGCTAACGGCTTCCCACTATCCCATCCCCTGTTGGTTCCCTCAGCCCTGCTCACACCTTGTACACTGACCTTTCACTAAACTCCCTTTGGTTAAGCCCATTGGCCATGTCATTGGTTTCCTGCTGGACCCTTCCTGAGACTCTCTATTTCTTCCCAAGCTTGTCATACTACTTTTATGATCTGGGGACAGTTACCACCTGTGCAATACTTTGTGTATAAAACTTTCTTTAAATCGACTCATTTTTTATAACTTATTTTAAAAATTTTTCAAAAAACTGAAAACTTACTTTAAAAAACAATGTATCTTAAAAATAAAAATGTCATCACTGCTACAAGTGGAAAATCAATATCACATGTCAAAAATAGAAGGTCATCATAAAAATAGAGCCAATAAAAATATAGATAAGACTAGTAAATTCTAGCTGCTATGTCTTTTTAAATTTGGATTCTCCTTCTCATCGCATGTTATTAGAAAGGAAGAGTAGCAAGTGCTAGAGGAGTATTTAAGCCATGGTACTATGAAGCTGAGACGTTCTCATTGATATACAAGGGACATAAGAAATTTTAAAACGTTCTCACCATTGACTCAATGCTATTTAAGAACATACCAGTGTACCACCTTAATCTTTTTGAGTACCACCAGGGATACCTGACCCTATTTTGGGAAATACTGACCTTTCCAACACTTTATTTGTCATGAGGACCAGGATCCACACAAGTACCTGCCGCTTAGGTGAGTGACCTTTTGATTATGTTCCCACAGACTGAATGGGTTTAACTGTGAGTGCCGATTTAGGGCAGTGTGCAAAAGCAACTGTCCTGCCCAATAGTGAAGAGCAGAGAGTGAAACCTATGGTTTTTAAATAGTATCTACTCCTTCTGAGTACTTTTCTCATTCCTTATGAATTCTGAAATACAGAGATTTGAGCATAAAAGGGGATTTTAGAGATATCTAACCCAAGTTAGATCAAATTACTTCTGAGGAAACTGATACACAGATAGGGTCGGTTATTTATCCGTGGCCTTACAGCCACAGTGATGGGCAAGTAAGGCAGCTCCTCCAAGTCTCATGCTCCGGCAGTAAGTATTTCCCACTCATCACAGGGGTGGCAGATGGAAGCAGTTTTATGTATATCTCCTTTGCCAACAAGCAGGACAGCAGGATTATGAGGGAGTATAGAGAGGGATCATAAAGGGCACCAAAAACAGCACTTTGTACAAGGTTAGACATCAAACTTGAGTGTCCTAATTACCAGTGTAGCATTCTTTACATTCTTTTTCTTTCCCTCCTTTCACCAGTCTAGGAGAGAGCCATGAATACCTGAAAAATAATCCCAGAGTGACACTTTAACAAGCAACTATGAGGCCATGCTGTTAAAAATTATATATATATAAGGGTTTAGAGATTAGAGAGTCAAATTTTAAGCAGAACCACTTAGAGAAGTTAAGTTTTATATTCAGATACTAACTGTATCATCCTTATACTCACATAAAGGAATAAATCTTCCTGCATTTTACCCTTACATTTTAATGGTTGGAAACGTGGTGCCATGCAAAATTCAATCATTAACATTTACAATGCATATTTTTGAAGATGCAATGACAGATGTTAAAAAAAAACAAAACAGTACTTTCCGTTAAGGACCATATAAGCCAGTTGAAGGGATGGTCAATATGTATAAGAGCAGTAACCATTGATAAAAATTTACAATTAAGGCAGTTCATGAAAAATTCCAAGTGAGAACGCATAAGGTATATTCAGAGACCAGAGCACAAAATGAGACTACACCATGGAGAACCTATATAACTAATTTTGGAATCTACCTTCATGTTGAAGGCAATGAGAAGCACTGGTGGTATTTCAGTGGAGGAACTGATATAATCATGCAATACAAATACAGTAATCAACATATATTTATTGAGTTTCTATGAACATGCCTTGTTGGACCTCTGATCTTTAAGTTCTCCTTTACTCATTCCATAACAACACTCATGTCTCAGATATTTTTGTGAGACTATGGTATGTCTACTCTGAAAGATTTTATTATGTAAATTACATATGTAGAAGAAGAAAATAATATGAGAAAAATAGAAAGGAGTGTGTTTAGAAGAATATATTGCAGAGTAATCCTAGCAATCACAAAAATTAGAACTTAAAGAAAAGCATTCAGTTGAATTGATAAACCTTCATCTCCGTTGAACAGAGGTAATATAATTTGTTCTTTACTAATTCATTAAAATACTACTTTTTGGAGGCCCAGGCACTGTGTTGGGCACTGAGAATACAAAACAAGTTGATGTCTTCTCTCATGTATCACTCATAGACCAGCATAGGGCAGAGAAAAATCAATATGGAATTGCCACCTGGTGTGATGAGTGCTTTGAGAGGAGAAGTCCATGAGGTGACAAGAGTAAATACATGTGACAACAAAACAAGACTTGGTGTCATGGTAGCTTCCTGGAGGAAAAAAACAATAAAATATCTGAAATTTTGGAGGCATGAGATAGAAATCTGTAGGTTTAATATCCCGAGGCTTCATGATTAGAAATAATTTTTCGTGTTAAAAATGGAAGCCATCTCCTCACATAATCTCATAGACAAAAATATTACAGTAATTAAGTTATTGTGCAGGAAACATGGCAGCTTGAAAGGGGTAAAACTAGACAGTTCCACAATGTACAGGTCGGATCCGGAAGAAGTTTTAAGATGCTGAAGAGAAACAGGTTGAGAAATACTTCCACTGCATAATGGCTGATTGAATGAAGTCCTTTCCTTTATTCAGTGTATGCCAAATTTACTCATGATAATTCCCATCTAGTTTCTGCTAGGAAAAGAAAATGGCAGGATGGCTATAAATCTATGCAGACATCTGAGGCACAGAGAAATTTGGCAAATCTCTCAAAATGAAAATATTATAATTTAACCTATCAAGGGCTTGATTGAACTAGTGATTTCATATAATAAAAAAAACTGTCATGAAATATCACTTAACTGCCAAATCAGAACCGTAGAGTTTTGTAGTCAGTATTGATAATGTGGATTCACTAAATGATTTGCTCTAACTTGTTTCATTATGCAGCACGTATGATTAGAACTACTGAAAATAAATATTGCAATTTTTAAGGAAGCATATACTTAATTATACACATTTAGCAGCTCAAAATAAATTACATTTTGCACCTGTTTTAAGCTGCTTATGAAACTGGGTGAAGAGTATGCAATATATATCTTATTAATAAAAATAAATTTGGAGAGGAAAGAATTGTTTAAAGTTCCTGCTTAGTTATTTAATCATTTTTAAAAAGAAAGAATGTGAAAAAGAGAAAGATGACTATGAATGTCATATGAAATGATACACTTGAGTGTAGAAAACAAAATGGGACTGAACTCAGTATATATTTATTTCAATATCTGCTAAGTGCCAAATAGTGAAATCATAAAGATGAATAAGGCATAGATCATGTCATCAAGATCAGATTCTTTATTAAACCTAAACAGGGATACCATCTCTTGAGTACCACTCAGCAGTAGGTATATTGCTAAACGCTTTATGAACATCACCTCAACAGCTCTGCCATGTATTAGGTCATTATTTATGAAATGTTTGATTATGATTCAAAAGTTTAGTTTATTATATCTCAAACAAGAAGCAATACAATTAATCAAAATATGTGTCTAAACTATTGACACAGTTTTGTCATCTTAATAGTAGCTTGTTTATGCCAGCAGTGAAGAAACCTGGAAAGCAAGTGGCGTTAAAATCACGAAAGGCATTTTCTGCAGTTTGTTGAAAATTGAATATTTTTTCATGTAAGAAGTGGTCCAAAGCCTGGAAGATGTGGTAGTCAGTTGGTGCAAGGTCTGATGTATATGGTAGATGACAGAGAGTTTGCAAGTCCAGTCTCTGAGTGGTGTTATTTGTGTGACATATGGTTGAGCATTGTCTTGCTCTATTGAACAATCTTGGCTGTTTAATCACAAACATCCTCATCATTTCATCCAATTGGTTGCAGCAGACACCGCTGTAATCAATTGACTAGGTTTTATGAAAGCGTAGTGGATAATACCAGTGCTGGACCACCAAACAGACACAATTAGCTTTTTTTTTTTTTTTTTTGATGAATATTTCATTTTGGACTGTGTTTTAGCACTTTATCTTTATCCAGTCCTTGGGCTGAAAGTTTGTGATTATCAGAAGAATCTATTTGTTATCAGATGTAACAATACAATGTGGAAATGCCTTTATGTTGTGACAGCAAAGAAAGGTAAGCTTTGAGATGATTTTTCTTTTGACATTTATTTAATTTATTTAGCACCCAACCATTCCAGCTTCTTTACCT
The DNA here is from genome assembly GCA_004363605.1 of Indri indri. NCBI lineage: Eukaryota > Metazoa > Chordata > Mammalia > Primates > Indriidae > Indri > Indri indri. Next base: position 79,802 of record RJWJ010003270.1, read on the forward strand.
TGTTGATTTGTTTTAAATGATCTAATGTTGTTGGAATAGTAACGTCAAACCTTGTTGTTAATTTATGCGTAGGTTGAGATGAATTCACTTCCACTACAGTTTTTAGTTTATCATTATCCACCTTGGTCTTAGGTTGCCCCAAATGGCTAACTTTTAAGATTAAAATTACCAAAACAGAACTGTTTAAACCATCAACATGTTGTGGTCATTAGCCACATCCTTTCCAAACATATTGTTGATATTTTGAGCTGTCTATGTTGTATAGGTTTTATGATGGAACTCATATTTGAAAATAATATGAATTTTTGAATTACCTATGGTTGTACAAAAATTGTTCTAAAAAAATTTGAAAGATAATCAGAAGTCAAAACATGCATTTGAAAAAATTAGGATGTATCTTTACAACAGAAATAAAACAAGAAGTGTCAAAGTGAAATGTCACAGATGTTAACTGCCAGATTAATTGCTAGTTAAGGAAATCAAACATTTCATACTTAATAACTTAATATTAATATCCCTACAATTCAGAAAAGTAAACAAAGAAGCAGAGATGTGGAAAGATCCCCAGGCACATTGTTAGTAATTGCCAGAACCAAGATTTGATTCCAAGTTAGTCTGACACCAAAGACCATGCTCCTAACCTACTAGGATATAGCAGTCACAGTGTACTACATGGCAGGCAACAAAGATATCGCAAGATGTGGTGCCAACAGCAGCTTTCTCCTTATCATATATAAGCCCCATTTCTTCATTATGTTTCCATATTAAAATTAAATATTTAATGGATTTAATCTTTATGAGGTTTATTTTTTTCTAAGCTTTACTATTTTACTTGGCACTTAGTAAAATCAACTATACACAGATGCTTAAATCAATAACTACTGCTTGCTGACCAGTTAAATAATTAGATTTTGGCTTCATTCTTTTTACCATAACTTACTGCAATATCATTACATTTGCTAATTAATTGCTTTCAGCACGTTATTTCTATTTAATAACTAAAATATGTCACATTTTTCAACTTTTAGACTCTTCATCTTCTAATTTTGTCTCAGGAAACTGGTTTTCATTTTTGTGGTAATGTTTTTACATAATTCATTTTTAATCTTTTTTACTAATGAAAAATACAATGATTAAAAATAATTTAATCAAATATGAAATCTCTGAATTACTTTTAAGAAACTTTTTCCTCACAATAGAGACTTACTTCTTTTCTTTTAATATATTTATTCCCGTGGAAAACTTATAAATAGAACTTTATTTTGATATTAACCCAATGTCAGCTTCTTCTTGCTTTAAAGGGAATTGACTTTATTGACTGTCTTTTTTTCACACTTCTATCTATTTTTGATTCTCTTATGTCTGAAATCAGTACTCTAGAGTAGCTTAGGGAAAATGGCATGAATAATTAATAGCCAAGGTAATAATGACACGTTTGTTAAGATATTGCTTTGAAACCTTTGTGGGTAGAAAGAGGAAAGAAAGAGAGAAAAGGATGCCAAGAAGAGAATTACAGAAGGAGCTGGGAAAGCATTTGACATCCATTCATATACTCTCTACATTCCTTATTCACATACTTTTAAATAGAAATTTCAGTGTATTTTCAGCAAAGCACAAACATATTTAATGGGATAACCACTACATACATCCAAAGACCAATTCATAAAACTGTGAAATGGAATAAATGTCAAGCAGTAACAAAATCTATAATATTTCTAAAATTACGGCTACGGAGTTAATGGTTTTCCATTGCACGATTAAACTCTTTTGTTGCTCTTTTAAAAGATATCATACGTATTTTGTGGGCCTTTCCATTTTTCTTAGTCTAGGTTTCAGAATCAGTGAGAGCCCTATAGGGGGAAATTGAAGGTGTTATTGAGCAATATAATGCATAGCAATAATGACTCAGGGCAATGCACTAGAACATAGTCTTTGAAACACATGAAACAGAACCTTTACATACCATATTAGGCATTGACGGTCAGATGGTAAAAGCAGTGGCTCTACTTGCCAGGCAAAAATAATTTTAAAAATGCAAACAAACACCTTTTCACTGAAAGTTAAATACTTCTGCAGAAATTAAAGATTTTCCACATTCCGAGGCAGTCACTTTTTTAGCGCAAAATAGCAGCAGTGTTTGAAAGCAGTCATGCAAGCAAACAGCATTTCTCAACCCTGCTCTTTTAATCCATGTAGTTCCTATCAATATTAACCTCTTATAGAAATTCTTGTACAATATAACTATTGAACTTTCTTGACTAGGAGTGTTACTGTAGCTGTTAGTCATCCCTATAATGTATTTTGCAATCAGCTAAATCATCAAAGTATTTTTTAACAATGAACAGTTCAGAAGTGACAGATCTACTTTCTTGTTCAGAACTGCTTATCACAGAATAGATATCACATATGTTTTCCAGGTGCTTCCTATAGTTAGGATACCTTCACAGAAGCGGCTCATGAAAGATAAGGTCATAATAGAGATGAAAAATGTGTGAGCTTCATACACTTACGGTTTTATCATCAGACAAGATAGCTTTGGTTAAAGGACTGCAACAGTCAAAAACAGAAAACAGCAGCTCATACTGAAGGGCGAGGACACTAAAGTTTAAGATTCAGTTTGTGTTTGCTTTGCCTAATAGCTTCACAATATTGTTTGGCTTAAAACAATTGTTTGGTTATAGCTTATCCAAACAAAATGTCATGTTAAATTAACTCTATGTTGCCAAATTACAGACATGATTATATCTCCAGAAACAAAAATAACAACATGGAATTGTTACCCCTTCATAGCAATACTTAATATAAATCTAAATGTTTCAACTGTTTGAAAAGAATAGGTCCATTGTATTTGTGAATTCCTACCATGGTGTCTAACTCAGATCTCCCTTTGACTTAATAAATATGTATAATAAAATGTGGGGTTTTGTCATGTTCTGGATAGTTATATTCGATATATAATTATTATTTTTTAAATATATGTGACTTTTTAATAATTTATTTGGGGTTTTCTGTTTAACATGTCATTATTTTGATAATAGCCTTTTTCAGACCCCAGAATATGAAAATTAAACAGATCAAAAGAATAGAACCCACATTTGTTTTATTATACATTCTGAGACCCCAGGTGTGGAACCAGTCCTGAAACAGCTGACAATAGTGTCCAGGGCTAAGTCTGTTATGTTAAGAAGAAACTCAATTTCTACAGTTGATGCATGACTACTGTAATTCATGGTGTTTTATTATAGCTAGTCAGGGAAAAAAAAAAACTATTGAAAATACCAGTGTTTATGGTTGCCAACATCATATAAGTTACAACTAAAATATTGATAATTTAGGAAAAAAGAAGTGATTTATAAATTCTTTCTAGAGTACTGACCATTTATCCCTGTTGTCAATATTATCCTCCAAGAGAAAAGGGTTTTTTTTCCTCAAAGTTTAAATTCACTGAAGATTTGTAGCATAAGGGATATTTCTACATGAGGTAAAATAAGGCAGCTTCTCACCAGTATATCATTCAAGAATTTTCGTTCCTCATTATTTCTCTCAATGAGCACCCAAAAGGGTCAAATATATAAGCAAGTGTGGGAAAATGGGAAAAAAAGACATTCTACTTTAAAAGATGTTTCCAAAACATATACTTCAAAGTTTATATTTAAATGTAAATATATATGGTTTTTCTTACTATCCCTTCCTTTTCCAGCTCCAAGGGGGGAAAAAAAAAAAAGCTCACTGCAGCTAACTGATATCTTTCCAGTCATAGGAAGATTCTACATAACTAAGACATTTCTTTTTCCAAAGAAGAGACACAGTAATGTCTGATGGTCTCTAAATGAGGATATTCTATACTATAATTTACCTATTCACAGATTTGTTGTTCTGCCATCAAGAAACCACTATTCTTTCTGTTTGCTGGCATCTGTCTTTATTTAAGACTATGATTCATAAGCAATCACTCATTAACATAGTGTTCCATTACTACAATATAATGTACTCATTATAAATAGGACCCTATTCAAGCCACCCATTAAAAACGCTAAAGCTAAGCAGTAGCCAACAGAGAATGCATATTCTGAGCCAGCAACTGAGAAAGGCTTCGCTCCATATCCGAATGCCCTTAATCTAATGCTAGTTGAAAAACCTTTATGATGAATAGCTCTCAGAGCTCACAAATAAGGGATATTTATTTTTCCTTATAGAGCCTGTTTGTTCCTACCACTTGACCATTAGAATTAGATCTTACTCTTCCATTTTCTCTCTCTACCATGGCTTATGGGAAGCTCAGATTTGCAGTTTAATGCTTGAGCTTTCATGATATTTATCTTCCTCTCTTTCGCTTCCTCTCATTATTTCCTGTCCTTAGCCATATGATCATTGTCCTTCCTGGTCTCTGACCCACACATATCTCTTCTGGGTCAACTCATAGGACAGTCCTTGCTGCTCTCTTTGCATGCTCACCAACCTGGTGTCACCCACAAGCTGAAACCCTATTACTTCTTTTTACCTAGTTAATGTCTACTCAGCATTTGATTCCAGCTCAAGTGTCACATTCTTGAGGACACTTTCTCTGGCCTTCCTCACTAGGTCAAACCACCCTATACCATTTGTGTGATTATTTTATTAATGTCTGCCTCTCTAATGTAAATTCCAGAAGAACCAGGACTTCCCTGTGTTTGCTCACCATTGTGTCCATGGCATGTCTCACAGTATCTGATATAGCAGGTGTTCAGTAACTATTTATTGGATTAGATAAAGCATGAATGTTGAATGTACTGACTGCCATTATGCTTTGAGTCATTAATTATTCCAATAACCAAGCAAAGGAAATAAATTACATAATTATGTAAAAAATTACATAAGCTGAAAACCCTCCATAGTAACAGAATTTAGAGGTGGGCATGTTGCCACCTGACCATAAAGACCATATTTCCCAGCTTCTCTTTCAGCGTGGACAATGGGATGTGAGCCAGAGAGTCCTGTGGCCACCTCTAGGAGCCTATCTTACAGCTAAAGCTAATCCCAACTGAGTTTCCATATCTATGGGGAAAAAACATTCAAAGTCATGTCAGCCTCCTTCTAACTCAGACCTGCATCTTGCTTGCAACATCAGGGATAGCCCCAAATGTGTTACCACAAGACACATTCTGACTCTTTTTACCACAAGGTCTTCCCACGGCACCTCCTCCCTTAGTGCCTGGCTGCAGGTGATTACACCAGAAAAACAGATAATATCCACAACATATTCCAGATTTTCAGAAATGTGGAGGAACTCTTTCTCTCTCTGCTTCACTTTTTATTTTTTTTTTAATTTTTTATTTTTTTTTTATTTCATCATATTATGGGGGTACAGACGATTAGGTTACGTGTGATGCCCTTGCCCTCCCTGCCTCCCAAGTCCGAGCTTCAGGTGTGTCCATTCCCCTGGAGGTGCGCATCGCACTCATTGTTTGTGCATATGCCCGTCCCCTCCCCCCACCCCGCCCAACATCTAATACATGTTATTCTTACATGTGCACTTAAATGTTGATCAGTGCTTTCAAAATTAGGCTTTTCATAAATATCCGTGATCTCTTTAGGCTAAGGGCAACTTGTTCTATAATGATAATAGATTTGGGATTCAGATATCTAATATAAATGCAAACTCTCTTTGAGAATCTTACTGAAGGTTTCAAATAAATTTGAAAGTCAAAACTCAACTTAACATTCTTGATCACTGTTGTCTTCTATGAGATCATTCATGTTTACTACAGGTACTAACAGGGGTTGATTCAGGCTCTGTGAGACCTGAAGCTTATACAACTTGGGGGACCCTCCTTAAGAAGAAAAATACAAAGTTATAATTACAAAATTAGGTGCAAGGCCTTGGAAGGAGTCTGTACAAGGGAGGGATTCTAAAGTTTAAGCTTCGTTAACCTCATAGAAAATTTGTCTCTGAGCAGAAAGGTAATTCTGACCTTTCTGTTCAGATGAATGGTACTGCCCCATATGCTCGACCGTTCGGAAACTATTGTCAAACTAGCTTCAGAATTCAGAAGCAATATCCAATATATATTTGTATTATTCAAGTTTCAGAATTGCCCAATGCTATATTGAACTGCTGAAGGTCTATCATTTGATAGAAAAATAATTAAACAAATGTGAAATAAACTAAAAAGGAGAACGAGTACATCTAATACTTATTTGACAATGTTAAATGTAAAAACATAAGATATTATGAACACTACACAATTTTTCAAAATGCATTCCTTTTATTAATGATTTGATTTTTTTTTCTGTTCATAATATTCTTTTATTGTGGAGAAAACACATTATTTTCTAAGCTGGGTTTCCCTTAGGACATAAGCTATGCTTATTTATCCATCTTGTTTCAGTATCATTTTGCATTTTTGTAGAATTATTGTTTCTTGTTAAGAGTTACTGTATTTTGGCATTCCCTTTAGTAGTCAGCCACCAATGCAGGATACAGGAGCACAGGATGTAGAGATCAAATGAGGCAGATGCATGCCGGTGAATAGTTTCCACACTGGAATGATGCACATTACAATAAGAAAGCTTAGGAATGAATGCACTGTTTCCTTAATCAGCCCAAACTTAACATTATCTCCACCCTGGTATAAAGTTCTTTCTCTAATATGAGTGTATGTTTTCTTTCCCTTACTAGGGCACTGTATCTTTAAGAAATGAGATCATTCTTTATACAGTCCTCTTTCTGCTACTATACATGCACAGTCATGTATAGGCACACATACGTTACCGTACCAGAAACAAGTAACAGGTTCCCAGTGTTGATTCACTAACCTGGGCCATAATTTGCATTGAAAAAAAAATGCAGCTTATCTAAGACCCAAAATTTAGTTTCTGGTGCTAATGCTATGGCAACAATAGAAATTCCTACAAATCCCATCGTTAAATAGGTGAGGGGGAGGCAAAGTGTTTTATATACCTGTACTATAGATTTCCACCGTGATAAATCTGTATCTTTAAAAATAAGCCTTAAAGAGACCTTCCCTTCTCACTGTCAGAAAAATATCATCACAGCCTACTGTCTGTGCAATTCCGCTTTCCATCTCTGCTATGTGCATGAGACTTGGTAAGATACAGCCACTGTCAAGTTTCAGAACAGTTCCTTGGCTAATCTTTCTACTTCTCCAGATCTTTGATATGGAACCTGTTAGAATGTATCGCTTACTTTTCCAGTTCCTATGTTTATCTCACTTCCACTCATACCATCTGTTCTAGTGCATTTCCTTCAGAAAAGTGAAAAGTTTTCACAGTGCCCAGAGCTTTCCCTACAAACAATGCCCTCTTCCCCTCTTCCTTCCTTCCTTTCTCTGCTTTTTATTTAGTCTTATTTTGTGTTAAGGTCAAACTGTTTTAAAGAGTTCACGTTGCAAACATTTCTACAGGGCTGAAGTTCCTATCCAAATAGTTTTGATGGATTTGTAAACATTCCTGCCATTTATTGTTGGCTTCTGTCCAAGTACACACATTTTGGTGTGTCCTCCCTCTTTTGAATTACCTGAAAACAACATCACAAGAAACAGGCAGTGAGAAACTGTAACTTATTGCATGCCTGTAAAACAGGGTAACATAATAATTCGGTTAGTATTATGAGACTGTAAGATCTTTCAATATAGCTCGTTGCATTATAACAAAATGTCAACTTGTTTATATTGACAGTCTTTAAAGAGGTGCCAAAAGATAGGAATATTTTAAACACACTCCTAATTCATTTTTTAATCTTTCTGTTTATTTCTTAGTTTTGTGTTTGCCCTTATTTTTGACTGACACAATGCGTTTAATCAGTGTTTATCAAAGAATGCCAGGTTAAAAAATACTTGAAAAAGTGAGTTTTATATTTCGTATGTCCAGCCTTCTTCAAATATGTGTTCATCTCTTTCTAAGAGAATTATGTAATAGCAGATATCAGAAAAAAAATTAATTTTCTATTTTTATTAAGTACCGATAAGGCTAATTTTAATTCAGTATTAACCTTCAGTAGTTTTGTGGCTTTGGCCAAGTTATTGAACCTTTGGAAGTCACGGGTGAAAACAGCATCTACCCTGTAGGACAGTAAGCTGATTGGAGATGATACACGTACAGCAAGATGTCTGACTTTCAGGAGCAGTCAGCAAATGAAAGTTCTTATTACCATTATTATAATTATTATAATTGGTACATAGTTTCAATGTCAATCTGTGGAATCTCATTGAACTACAAAAAAAAGAAGCTGAAACTGCAATCTGCATCCGTTATCAGGATTTACTTTATTGATGCAACACATTCAGTTATTTTTATTTGACCTTTTAAGAACAACAAAAAAGTGACTGAGTTTATTACTATAATTAAATTCATCATACCACAGCTTTCTACATTTCCCATTACACATTCTATGTTTAGGCCTACCAGAGATAAAGATTATCCCATCAGGTAATGGATGGGCAAATGCTTTAATACTGCCTGTTGCTTCTAAAATGATAACAAAAACATTGTGAGAAATTTTACATACTAATAAGAAAATGTACATTTATATGAGAAGATTAAGAGCTTTGAAAATCTTATTTAATTTAACCTTAAAATATTCCAGTGTAGAACCAAGAAAATGTCTTTAAGTTATTTATGATGTTTAAGGTTAAAAAGTAGAGGAGATGTGGCTACTTCCAAGAGATCAGTTTATCTAAAATGGTAACATTTTATCCTAAATCATAATGTGACCAACAGTCAGATTCAGGCTCGTCAACTACATTAATTCCATAGGATTAAAATAAATTAGCTACCCAGGCATCCCTAATGCTAGTCATACTTTTAATTTTCTTTGAAGTAGAAATATAAATTAAGAGTTTGTAGGTATAAATGATTGACAAACTACATGTAGATCTGGGCTGGGCGTGGTGGCTCACACCTGTAATCCTAGCACTCTGGGAGGCCGAGGCAGGTGAATCGCTCAAGGTCAGG